>PDGT01000047.1:2808793-2860258 GCA_003671415.1 Megathymus violae | reverse complement strand
CAGGTATTCTCATCTATTGCATGCGCACGTAAAGTTTAAAATAACCAGTTCACTTACTATGAGCATTTATGAGAGTCTTTCGACTTAATGACTTAATAAGTAATTCTATTAGACATACGATAAATTTATTAATGACTAGTTTTCCCCATTGAGTTGATAGATTTAAAATAACAAAATTAAAATGAAGTTTATCAATCGTCATATTTTTTAATAATTTATATATCCCACCCCTACTTCGTTCTGGTTGAAAAACTATCTATCTTAGTTAATATTATGTAGGTATAATCTATACTAAACTCTAAATAGTAAACAAAGTGATTACCAAAATAACGATATCTTATTTATATGTATGTGTAGGTATATACAATATAATATGTCCCTCCGGAATGATGTATCCTTGAAACGGTAAAAGAATTTTTCAAGTAGGTGCCATGGTTTCGGAGATTACCCTCCGGCATATACACAAATTCACAAAATTACCACTCTGTAATATTAATACATACACATAAAATACTGTCAGTGTCTCGGATAGAGATTCGTATGCATTATTAAGAGCTGCTACAGACAACCAACATGTACAAGAACAAGCCAATCGAATAACAAAGCTCCGATAGTTCTAACTATTAAACGACTTATTAGAAAGTAAACAACACAACACAACTGGCTAATCTAGATAAGGTGATTATTCTTATCCGTCCGCCTCACGCCATAATGCGCCGTAAATCCAGCAAACAATAGACCGATAATCGTTTAGTCGTATCACAGGTGTTCCAGCTGGCGGTTAACCTTCCGAATTGTCAATAAGGGGAGATCGACCCCCCGCCGCCGAACGTCTTGGGTGGTCTTGTTGTTTGTGCCCGAATTAAAATTATTATCTCAAAGTTAACGCCATCTATATTTTGTGTTTTGTTTACGGAATAAGTTTGTCAATGAATTTTATACGCTGCATGGAGGTTAAGGGGTAAAGTTTGACGACCTCGCAGATCAGTTCGTATAGCTTACCGAATGAAGGATCCCAGGGCTCGATCCCCGATCAGGGTAAAATATAAACATTTATAATAAATAAAACCTTGTTCTCGAACTTTGCTGTTTCTGAGGTCACAATATGATGTGTTCATATGACTTTAAACTTTTTTATTTTGATGTATTTTAAGGGTACGAGTACCCACCATTTTTAATTTAAAAACACAAAACACGAAAATCGTCCAGCGAGACTGCATACTGACCTGCCTATAGTATAAATTGTGGGTAATTAGCGTTACGTGTTCCTGTCTCCCGCGATAAAGCATATCCCAATGCGCGCAGGCACTGCAAAACCCTTTTGTCATATTTCTGTAATAAATGTATTTTACTGGCAACTATTTAATGGATATTATACATACAAAACTTTATTCTTAACCAAGCAGGCAAGCACAATAAATACTCCCCTACTAAATATAAATCGGTCGTACGATACCATGAAACATTAAAACAAAGAAAGAACTAAAGTCCCTTGAACTTTAAAGCGATTAAAATGCCTCGTCTCATCTCATTATTCTAAGCCCCCAGCCAGCAGTCTCGAAGCCTCTAAACATTCCTGATTCAACTATCACGCAAATGCGCCTTAAATGCCAACGACTCAGCGGTGGCCGTACCACTGAACAGCTGACACTATGCAGGTCAACTTGTGGAGTATTTCAAAGTAAAATTAAAAAGTTCTGTTCATATTATTAGCCTGGTTTACTGTTGAGGCAGTGCAAAACTGATTTTTGTTGGCGAGTGGTAGGACATTTAATCAATATTTGTGTTTTCGCGCATTATGTTCTATTTTTGATGTCACTCGCGTTAAAATTTTACAACTAAGCAAATATATGATTTTTTAACAGCTTTCACATCAGCAGTTACCAATTTTGTACTTGCACGTAAATGTAATATAAATATCCCTAAGATAAATTTATGTATGTAACTGATTATTTTAAGTCGTCTTAAGCGTTGAATATAGATCGCACAAATATAGTTAATTCGAATTTTGAGTTTGCATTGTGAATATCGAATGTTATTTTATTGTTATAATAATGAATAAATTGTGTTTTCATTTTAATATCTATATCCTGTTTTATTATTTGTTAAAGTGACATAAATTACATATAGATGTTACATAAATGTTTCATAGATAAATAATATACATGTATTTCTTTATTGTTTAGGTATTTTGTAAAATATACTTATGCACATCATTTTTACTTCTACTACGGTTTCGAAAAAGTCCTTTTACAATAAGAAGCAGAAACGTCGAAAAAAAGCCCTCAGCACATCTTTTAAATCAAAATATTTTATGAGAATCTAACAGTTTCAACCTGCATCGAGACGTCACCAAGACTGAAATCACATTATGGAATTTGTTACGCAATCAAATTTTTTGAGTCAATCGATGAGTATTGCTCGGTAATTTATTGAAACATCTAAACAACATTACAATTCTTAATCCTACCAACGTTCCATATTGATAACTTGAATATATAAAATATTATAGTAGTTATTTCAGTAGATCATCATTACAACCCATGCCGTCCCACAGCTGGGTTGGGATCTCATCTCAATGAGAATTGTTCAGGCCATACTATGCCACGCTGGCCAAGTGCAGGTTGGCAGACTTTGCATACTTTTGAGAACATAATGAAGAACTCTCAATGTTGTCCTTCACCGAAGCAAGTGATACGTTACAAAAATTACAATAATTTTTTTATGTAACTTACACAATAACATTTATAAAAAAACATTAACATAAAAATAGAAAAACAAATACAACAAATACTGACAGTAACAATATGTTAACGGATTACCGAGAAATGAAGAATAGCTGATAATACATTTGGTTTGGAATTACATTATAAACATTTCAATGCAGTGAATAAAATTATCATCACCGAGCTGTATTTCTATGGGTCGTTACGCGTCCCTGGTAAGGGCCTCGTCTCATCCCTCCACGACCCTTTTACAAATAAATCAAACAACGTTTCAAACATAAACCTTATCACTTCGATGTATGATTCGATAGTCCCTTTCGTTTACGGTACTACCGACAGAGATACTGAAAATACTTTAATGTTAACAAAAGACCTTTTAAATTTAAATGGTGAATGAACATTATAAAATTATAGCTTTGAGAAAATATTATGCGCAAACTGAAATCCAAATAATAGGTGTACAGACTACATTCATGTAGTTCTTGTATTGTAAATAACAATTATGATGACAATGACTTTTAGTTACGAAATAGTTAATTACATAATTAATAGATTTATGTTTGAATCGTTATTTGATTTATGTTTAAAATAGTTGTCGTTAAAATTTAATTATTCCTCCATGTATCTGTTAGTAGGACCTTCAACTAAAAGGCTATCAAATATAGGAAGTAAAGATATTTATTTCCTGTACCTGCTTCCTACGTGGGTGGCCAGAGACAACGCAATGAAACGAGACACAATACGACGATTAAAAAATTACATTTTTTAACACCATATCAAATCATTCCACGTTAAAGAACGTCTAGATTGTTAATATTACTCAAGAATCTTCGTACTTATTTATATAAAAACACGAGAACACCCAAAACACAAAGTAAGAAAAGAACAAAACGAAAATTGCAGAAATCAATTAATATAATAGACGCATTTACACATCTCTATGTGGACCAATAGATGGCAACTGATCTAAACATTAAAATAAAATTTGAATCAAAACTGGTCGAAAGTCCCAACGTAGGTTGACCTATTTATTGCACTTAGAACAAAAAAAACATACATTTGTAGTCAAAAATATGAAGCGCATTTATTCAACTGTATCAGTTTAAGTGGAAGTTGCATTGATCGCTAAACAAAATTTTCATATCGGCAAAACGAAATTAAATGTAATCAATACTCATTATTTTAGTTAGTTATAAACGCAAATCAAACAACTGGCGATAAAAACATTATCTACGAATTCGATCTCCAAAATAAACAATTTATACACAAATTGTGTACTAACACAAGAAATAGCTGGATCGATTTGGATTTGATTACACGAGGCCAAACTTGAACAGATCACCGATGTTCAATTCGGTCGATCGTCAGTCAGTACGGCGAGTTAATTTACGACCTACAGTCCTAGCATATTAATGAGGCGGATCCAGAAAACCGACGAAACCAATCTAATCAACGCTTCGCAATTCTACACCAATTGTTCCATACCGAACGTAACACATACATATAGGCCGTAATAGCGTTGTATATTATCAAAGCAACAATAACGTTACGAAGATCACATCGCGCAGCATTCATGATGCGTGCGGTCCGCGCGGGCCTCCGGAAGAACAATAACGACAAAAACGTACGCAACGACCGCCGCATCGAAAATTCTAGTCGACTAAACAAACCGAAAATCGTTTTCAATCAGCGATTCTCACCACGTCTAATGGAACGATCGTATAATCCCCAAGGGCGACGAACAATAGACAGGAGAGTTGATTTACATAGTCGAGTGCCTACACCAAGTACGCACATTCGGTACATTTGCATGCCCAAAACGGGATGGGTCGCCGACGGACCCGAGGACGGAGCCGAGACGCGGCGCCGCACTGATGTAATCGAATGCTCGATCCTCTCAACAATAAGAATGAAAATTCAAATTTCGAACCTTCAAATTGTCGCCTTAATATTAATTCAGACTTAGCTTAGAAATATGGTAACATTAGTAACTATATTTAGGGCCTCTGTCAGCTATAAACACATACATGCACATGGTACGACGACATAGTCAGCGAAAACACCAAATGGGTCGCGAATTAAGTGGTCACAAAAAATACTGTGAGAATCGTCATTTGTTTTTTAAGAACGTCATAACAAAACGGTTCGTCTATTCATGTGTGAATTCGAGGTTCGTATCGAAATAAAAACATTTTACTCACTTCCAGCCTGTAGAGTATCTCGAAAAGAGCCATATTTCGTTGCTGTGCGGTCGAAAACAATGGCACCGTTTGCGCGCCCGCTGACAGTTACACGGTCTCTGTAAAGAAAACGGAATAAAATTTTTAAAATGCGCTTGTTGCACACAACCACATCGGTATGGATATGAATTGCTCTTCATAGAATTTTAAATCAGAAAAGCCAATGCTCTGCCAGGCAGCCTTGTCGGCGCTAGACACGAGTTAAAAATTAAAATTATTTTCATTTCCTTTAATCCCCTTCCACCTTGAGTGAGACGAACAGTGCAGGGTTTTGCAGCAAAATCTCACGAAATCACGAGTAAAATCAGCAGATGAGGATGGACGTTCACAATGTAAAAACCACAATGGTACCAATCTACTCGTATATTTTCAACACAATCTTGCATGCTGATTACAATTAATAAAGCTTGCGGACATTGGAATTTGGTTCAAAAACAATCAACAAATTTACAATACATATTCACGATGAAAGATGAACTAAGGGAGCTTACCCTCGTGGGATCTCTGCCGATTCGTCGATTAGCCTAATTAACCACACGTAATGAGTAGACGTCATTAAACGTTCATGTTTCTGTCCCATGACACCCAAATTCGACGTTTTTTGCACAAAATATCCAATTACTCACGTAACTGACGTCTATAGATGTACCATTACATTTCCGTAACGAGGAGTGTTTGAGTTTGACGGTTCATAGTGTAAACGCATAAGCAGTGTTAAAACTTAAATGAGTCCCAAGAAAAGTGAGTAGGGTCGAGGGGCGGCATTTAGGGTTGGGTAATCTGGTCATGCTCAGCTTTTTACTACGCGACGCATATCAAACGTCATATATCTACAAGTTCGTCTACATTATTAATGACTGAGCAATCTCAGTTTTTATTCGGGTTTTTCGTCTTTTCGCTGTCGCCGTGTTAGTGTATCTATAGGTGATTTCTGGGAGACATTTATAAAACAAATGCATTATAGTTTATTCAAATACTTAGTTATTATATCTGTTTTCAATAAAAACAGGAACCAAGGAATGGCATCACTGTAATACATAATTCTACCGATGCATTGAGGCTCTTGCGACTCGTCAGATGGGTCATACCCTTCATTAGAAATGGGTAAGACAACAAAACAGCGGAAACTGCAGCTTGGCTCACGGTTCACGTGTGTCAAAGGTGTGATACGATTCACAGCTGAGCTCAATTCGTGCCCCGTTTATTTTGTGTTCATTTATGATTTGTGAATTGCATTCGGCGAGCGAATCGCAAGAACTTGTGATCTATTTGAGCGTGGGCTTAATTTATTTATAACAAGCGGACTAGTCATTAAAACATAATTAAGAAAGTGCTTAAACGCTAGGATATTTTACAGGATATATTAAGACCAGAATAGTTTTTTTTATTAAGATTGAGGTGTAACTCAAAACTCTACAGCTCAAGTATATGGTCTTATTATTGGAACTGGTGGAGACTTAATTTATACATTACCTTTCATTTACCATAATATATATAATCAATATACAAAGCGTACTTACCTACCTCAGTTCAAAGCAGTAAACTCTGGCCGACTATAAAATATTCGTATTTCGAATGTCCGTCATGATTAAGGTACATTTATTATTCAATAACATTCAAATTTCGGAATACGCTATCTACATTTAAATGATCAAATTTTACGAATCGCCTTTAGATACAAATACTTTAGTAAAATCTTATGACACAATTCCAGTACACATAGTAAAAATCGATACTAGCCGTACTGGATGAGGGTAGAAAAGTAACCCGAAAATCAACTACTCTACTTGCATGTACTAAGGTAATATTTTCTCGTGTATTTATTAATAATGCTAATGCTGGCCAAGTCGTCGAAATTCGACCGTAATTCAATGTTTTTTTTTAATTTTAAACGTTATTGAGCTTACTCTGTCAATATGTGTCCCTTAATAATCATTGCATACTTTTACTTATAAATACATATAAAACGTGTCTTAAAGACAATTTTCACTTTTGCAACTGTTTGACTACAGATATACAATATTAATAAAATTAGAGAAATCATCCTCTTATGCCTAAATATAACTAACGATTTAATATTTTTATAAACGGGCAAAAACAAAATACTTCCAGTAGCATTTTCCCCACTGTTTGTCAACGGTTTTTTTTGTTTGGTACCAACTGACGGGCTTTATTGTTATCACTAAATAAATTAAAACAGATTTGTTTAATGTTTATGGTCGAATTTCGACCATTATGCGAACACTAGTAACTGTCTATACTAATATACCTACTAATACTACTAATATTATCAAGAGAAAGGGCTTGTTTTGTGAGTTTGTATATATGCGAAAATAATCTCTGCCACTTATCACAAATTGACAAATTCTTGTACCATTGAAAGGTAGGTTATTCGGGATGGATATTGGCTACATATCAAGTGTATGTATAGAAATTAATTGTTAAACCCGAACGAAGCCGGGACGGAACGCTAGTAAATAATAAACGCTCACACCCTCACACTAGTATTTTCTGTTTTGGACAAAGAGACATTAACACACACACGACCCGGGAACAAACACTTATCTGTATACCTTTCCGGTATTCGAACTCGGGACCGATTGCCCGGCAGGTAGGGTTAGGTACTACCGACTGGGTTACAGGACAATTTGAGTGTGTAAGAAATCAGTCAAGATATGATATTGAATTGGTATTTGAACGGGCGCGATTTACATTAGCAACCGCTATCTTGAAACCGCAGTGAAGTATTTACGACGGGCACACCCTCCACCTCTCATGAGGAGTATCGAACTCAACCCTGATAATATAGTTCAAGTTTACAATTAGATCCATACCACAAGTTCAGCGGGAACATTATTTCGTACATAACTAGTCAAGACTATTTCAATCCTTGGTTTGAAGACGTACACATCTATGCGCAAGGAAACACTTGAAATTATAAACAAGGGAGATAAAAGGACATGACAATTTTGATATTAAACTTCCTATTTCTTTTTTTTTAATTTAAACTAAATGAATTTTTTTCTTCTTTGTTTGTTCACAACTATTGAAATTTATTATGCGCCGTAAAATGATCATCGAAACACATTTTCTAGACGTAATTTCGAATTCAAAGAGCTCTACCGCCTTTATTTTTAGAAGCTCTATAAGAATAAACACCAATCTGAACTTGTGTTAATCCAACAACTAATAACAATTCCACGGAAACAGATCCATTTCCCGGAGCGAAAATTATGCTACATTATGACCCATAATATAACTTCCAAACATGCCAATGCCTAAATTTGTACTGTATATTTAGTAATATACGTATATAAACAGACTGACAAAAACACGACAATAAAATATGTTTAGGCTTATATTCATACATATAATAAAATTTAAACTGATCGATTTCTGTACATGAAGGATTTATGAGAAAAACTATTATTAGGGGCTTTTATTTACGCAATAGAATCCAAAACGATAGTTGTTCGAATTTTTTTCTATTTTCCTGTGTATTTGTACGCGCTAAAATCTCAGAAACGGCTTAACCGATTTCTTTATGGTTTTCAATAATGTATTGCAATAAGCATCACATAATTTCACATAAAAGTTCGTTTCATTTCAATCCGTCCATTAATAAAAAAGTTTATGAATTAATATTATGTATACGTAATTCTCAGAAGGAGAAAAACCCATTCCTAAAACAATGTAGGTGCTATTTCTAAACGTAAAGTGTAGTTTTTATAAATCGAAGCGAGGGCTGTTTGTAAGTCGATAATAAAATCTACCTACATTTAAATTACCAAATAATATTCGATTCCTTTGGGCCCGTTACTTACATTATTAGTATAAATATGGGAAACAAACGATCTGTATATTATACGCCGATATTACAACGATCGTTGTAAAGATCGCGGTTGTAACCAAACTGCATTCGTAGTGAGAAATGTTTGACAGAATGACAGATGACATTTGATACTATTTGACTTATCGTGCCGTATTGGGGCGGCATTTTTTAGATAGATTGTATTATTACCTAGGTTTGAGAGTTTAAAGTAAACATCGAAAATTTGTAAGTATAAAATTAGTCAACATATGTGAGCGGTTACTATTTTTTACAATAAGGATTCTATTTTGGTTTTGTTAGCGCCACGAACCAAAGGCGGATTAATAGCAAACGTTTTAAAATTACAAATATAACATTTAAAATACTCACCTTGTGGATACCTATCATGAAGGCAAAAGTTTGTTCTGAATTTAGAGCACGAAGTTTATGAAAAATTCGTTCCCCTAAAATGTTGCTGAATAAATACGCGCCATTTCTCCTTTACAAAATGAAAAGTCAATTGACTTTGGCTTTTTGGCGCGAGAAATGTTTAAAGCTAGAGCATGAATGAACGATGAGCGTCAGAGGTTGACCGCAGTGGTTTTAACAAGTCAGCTCAAACCTTTTCTAAAGCACCAACACTTTCTTTCAACCGACCTACGTAGCTGATTTTACTAAGTGAATTTCAATAAATGTTTTCATGCTTCTTTTCTTATCCTTTAAGTTTAGATGAAAAAAAGATGTAAATGTATATGACATTATATAACACATAATATGAAATATGTGTGTAGAAAATACACAACAAACACAAACACACACACACAATGAGTTTTACGATCACTCTTACTGGGAGAAAGAGGCTCCACTCAGTAAAATCATTAATTACTGTCAGGTAATTTGTTGTGTTTATTGTGTGTGACCTTACCATACAGAGAATTCTAGTATAAGATGTGTGTACGCATTTATATATTTATAAAAACCGAAACTGAGTAATTAAAATAAATACTTATGCCGAAATTCTAAGTTTATCCTAAAGTTTCAAACGCTTACGCGTAAACGGCTACGCATCAGATTTAAGCGTATAGCAAAAGATCAAATTACAGCTAACCGTTAAGTTTAATGAAACGGTAAATTAAGTTATGTAGGAACTTACAAGAGTAGGTATTCGGATCAAGAAACGTGATACGCTTTATTGGGAACAACATTAGGGAAAATCGCTTGAATGTTGTTATACAACTATACGAGTATGTAACGCTAGTACCCCTCTGTCGCATCGTTTCAAATACTTGATCCTTACGTTCACAAATAGTATGTTATAAGCACTGAAATAACTTGCCCTCGTCGGTGTTCCCGCCTATCTATGATGTTGGAATGGAAATTCAAGAGGAGAGTGACAATTTAGACCTCATCATCACTTACTATCAGGTGAGATAGTTGGCTAGCATTAAATTATTTAATGGAAAAAAAATAGCACCTGCACCCGAAACTATTGTTAGATATTCGTTTTTATCAGGCGCTTTATAAATTATTCACATTTTCTTATGTATCCGAAAAAGAACATAAAGCATTACCGACGCGTTACCGGCCAAGATTGAATCGAAGGACCCGCTTATTGCTGGCTTTCCGACACTGCAATAGAAACAAGTAACAATATTTCGCGGTTGATACTTGAAAGATTGAAATATAAAGAATGAGAGATGAAACAAATGGCTGTAAACGGTTAAAAAAGCCACAACGCTCGACTACCATTGGGATTAACCTGGGTGGCACAGGGCCAAGCGATCCCCAATAGAATCGATCGTTCGCTATAGATTCCTTTGTTCTTCAGCAGAGTGTACCATAAACAGCTGATGTATATTGTCTCTAGGATGAATTGAGTCCCTTACACACCACACACCATAACATTTATTACGAACCAATTATTTAAGTAATCGTGGGTAAAAACCGCAACAAAAGTTTGTGCAGTTGTAAGATTACCGCTAATATAGACGGACGTTATTTTTAACAGAGTTTAAAAAAGGAGAAGGTTGTCAATCTGCTTGTTTTTTTTTTAATGTTTCTTAACGTCAGAGCTCCGTCATTTATGAACAAATTTGGAAAATTCACTTTTTGTTTCAGAGGGGATAGTATCCCGTAGAAAAGCTGGAGATGAAAACAAGAATTTCACTTTCTTGAAATTCGTTTTTTTTATATTTACTTACATCCCGCAATAAAACCTAACAAATGTACTTCAATATCTAACTTATATAAGATAACTTTGTATCAATATTACAATAAAAATAATTAGCATCCTAATGTAGGAAACAGGTCACGCGTAAAAATAAGGAGGCCTGGGCATTACCACGACAGGACTATGAAAATAATGACAATAATAAATACTCAATAACCCATACATATTTATGACGAAAGGGACACAATCAAACTACATTAAAAAGAGATAAAAAATATATCTCTCGCGGCAATCGCGCTTAAACTTAGGAACTGGAATGGAAACATTTTTATTTGTAACCAAGCATTAAATAAATAAAACCGCTTTCCAATAACCTCAAATCTACCTAGACAGAATTAGTTAATAACAAATTCAATTCGAGCCAATAATCATCAG
Source organism: Megathymus violae (assembly GCA_003671415.1). Classification (NCBI taxonomy): domain Eukaryota; kingdom Metazoa; phylum Arthropoda; class Insecta; order Lepidoptera; family Hesperiidae; genus Megathymus; species Megathymus violae. The sequence goes on along the minus strand of PDGT01000047.1, from coordinate 2,848,876 downwards.
AACATTAAGTGTATCTACCGAAGTAATGTTACATAAAGGATAGCTACGTAAGAAATTCAGACAATCAGATCGTGAGGAAGTATATTTGAAACCACACGAGACTAGAATGCCATTTATTATGTTTGAACATAGACGAAAAAACTACAGATTACAAAAATACGTTCACGATAAATGCTTGCAATAGTTAGATATGGCTTTCGATAGATTTGTAATCAACCGTTTTTTCTTCTTTTGCTTTTCTAGGTATCTTTAATTAATGAGTCCTGAATTCTGACTTTAGTTTATCAGTATCTAGTATCAAAAGACTTTCTTAATCTGAACCACAAAACACCAATAGTATAAAATGTTGTGGTGAATTTTTATACGGTAGCGGTAGTCTTCGCGAAACTGCCAACACGTTAGTTAGTAATATTGCAATTACGTTATAAATGAAACGAAACACAAAAACATGAAAAAATCAAATTTGAATAATAATGAAATTCCGCGTGTACGCAAGATCATCACTTCAGAACGACTCTCTATTGATATGATATGTTTGCTGTGTTCATATTTTTCAAGACAAAGGTTGCATGAAATAAAAATTTTGAAAAATCTAACGAAAAAAAGTCTGGATATAATTTTTGTATGAAGCTCGAGAGAAAAAATTTCAGTGCAACACTTCTGTTTATTGAAAGATTCGCTTAGATAAATACGAGAATCTTCTAGACGACCTGACTGATAGACTAATAGACAATTCACAACCTAATACGGACATGTTATAATATAAACATACTTAAATTCATTAGTAATAGCAGCATCCGTACTGTAGGATTCACTGTGTCGTTGTTGGCATAGCCACACACAATATCTTGGGTCATGGATGTTTGTGATTTGTACAGTTACCTGTCACTCCTATTTGCGTTCCTTTAAACCGATAAAAAACTAAACTCTACAATTAACTAACGTGTCTATTTGTCTATTCGAATCGTATACTATAATTTTGGTGGTCCAATGACGCGAATTGTTAGCAAAATAATTATCAGTATAAGAATTACCTTTCGAGGTTAAAAAAAAATTAAAAAAGCCTTTCATCCAGTTTTTTTTTGTCAATAGCCGTCAAATGAGCAGACGAGTCATATGATAGTATGCGGTCAAATTCACCCATGAAACCCTACCTCCTCGAAGGGAGCCGTTAAATTCTGTGCGATGCAAAACATCACGAACACATTTTCGCTATATATTTATGGGAAACTCGAAAACTAGTAATCTAGTTACTCAGCCGTACACACATAGACACACACTACATACAACAACACGCATAAACACATACACTCACATCAATTATATGACATTTGATAATAAGTATACTTAAGGCTTTCCCCTCAAATGTATATACAATTTTTTTTTTGTGACCCTAGCACCCACTTTGCTTCATTTTAAATGTGATTTCGGTACCTTTTGTTATTCTGTTATAGTTTTAAGTAGTTCTAATTAATTATTTACAGTCTAGGCCAATTTTGCCACCACCCGAACTATGCGTCACAGACGGATGCACTGAAAATCAGCGTTGTGGATTAAACACCGCCGCAGCAAAGCTGAGTGCATTCGCTTTTCGCATAAGACAGCATTTCGGTCTTTATTGTTGTTATTCTTTCTTTCTTTTTTTCTAAGCATTATTTTTTTTGTTATTTGCTGTTTTATGTGAAATAAACGTGTTTCTTTCTTTCTTCTAGTTCAGTATAATTATCGATTGGTTGAATTCCGTAAATAATACATCACTTGGACTTGTTACCGCTTATAATCAACTACAAGAGGACAATACAACACACAAGCATATAAACACGCGGGCGAACGCACTCACTCGCACACAAATTTATATATTATAAAGAGGTAAAGTTTGTGAGTTTGTTTGTAGGTTTGTTGAGGCTAATCTTTGGAACTATTGATCCTATTTTGAAAATTCTTCCACCAGTAGAAAGCCAGTATTCCATCAAGACATTATTCCTGAGCGATATTTTACTTCCGTAATAATAATACGTTTTCAGTCAGAAATGGAATACAAATTGTAAAACAAGTCGGAAAAAAGTACTATTGCACAGCTTTACCCACCTAAGCCGAGTTGAAGTTGGTTAGTCATACGCTAATACAATGTACTACAACAATGTTGTCTATATTAATATTATAAAGAGAGAGTGCGTATGTTGTGATAATCTGTGGAACCGCAGTGCTTATTTGAAAAATACTTTTTTTATTTGAAAATTATATTTAATTATCACTACACACTAAAGGTACATAGTTATAAAATACTCATAATATCATGCATATATATATATATATATAATGCATATATATATATATATATATATGTGTGTGTGTGTGTGTGTGTAAAATCAGAAAATTATTTGGCTTAATTATTATAAATATCTTATGCAAAGATTAGCGTGGCTCAACAAATCAAGTTAAATAATATTTCTTGCTATAAAGCATAGTAACCTTGTCTGGGTTATGCATAGATACCAACTCTACACATTTAAAGCAACATAGTATTAAATAAGACTTTAATATATATACTATTGTATATATACTTTAATATAATTTCAGCACAGCGTGGAAACAAATAGAACCTGCGTTGTCAAAGCTAATACCCAATAACAATTAACACAATCATATTATTAGTTATGAGTTGTTATGAGTTGATAACAAACAAGAATTCATTACTCGCTAGCGAAATGTATTTTAATGGGTACTTGGACTGAGTTGTGCTTGCAGAATCGCAATGAAACAATAATGAGCAATTCGTTACTTGGAATTTGTCTTCAATTGTATTTTAGGGTTTAAAACAAAAGCACAGCGCCAGAAGATGGTACTGCATGGTTCGACAATATTACGATTAGACTCAATATTGGACTTTTGGGCTTACTAGGAGCGTTCATTTTAGGCTCAGAATTTTGGTGATAATGATTGCTAAACTGCATTGGAACTTTATTGCGCAGGTTGATCTCTAAACCAGAAACGCATTAGGGACCAAACCAAAATCGGATAAACAGTACCTTACTGGGCTTCACGACATACGTATCAAACAATTGGAAACGTAGTATAATCAAGGACTTAATTATCGATAAATGTTTGGCTTTGACGACTACTGCAAACCTAATTGCGACCTTAATCGGCAGTTCAGAGTGAAATGGTAGCTTCAGTTAATTAATATATTAGGAATCGAATACATTCTCTTAATTTCACATCCAACAACAATCGTGCACTGCACAGATTTTTTATTTCTATTGTAAATCCTGAGTTAGAACCCGTTAAAAGGAATGACTCCTTACTCGCAAATGAGATAATTTGGAGTTGTTTCAGTGCGTATTAGAGTTGCTAATGGCAATTAGACTATTAATCAACCGACAGGATCAATGAGTCTCCAAAATATCTACCTTACAATTAAAACAAAAGAACATCATCGGCTTAAAATATCGTCCGAAACATATTTATAATTTAGAAAGGTGATCGTACATCAATCTCCCGACTGTACGAGTACCTTACTTATCTATCATACGCAATCATGAGCTTAGATTATGACATCTTCATAACGTCTCAAAAAATTTAATACATTTCTCCAAACGAAAAACCTTTAACGCAATTTACCGAATCGTAATCTGAAAAAAAACGACTAAGTTACAACTAAGGCACAACATACAACAACAACAACACATTCCTACTCGGCCAGCCCCGCAATCCGACCGGCAGAATGAGAAGCCATTGAAATAAGGTAATCATGAACGGAGTATTTCCCAGAACATCTAAGCACCGGAGTGGCAACCCAGCTGCTCCGACCTCTTACAAATGTGGTTTCATTTGAACAAAGTGTTCCATTCTCCCCGGAGAATGATGTACGCTCTGTGATCCGTAGAAAACAAAGTAAAAGATATAATACCGTTGTAATTACCAGCGCTGAATCCACATCTAAGTCCACCGGAGTGGCAGTGCACCTGTTCCGACATTGAATTTCTTAAGTGGGGTCTACGTTAAAGCACAATATTATAATATCGCCCAGAAAAGGAGATAGACACAATGTTTTGAGTTTCCTTCACAAGCTTTACATTAGTTTGATCTGTATGTAAGCAGTACATATAATGTAATTATGTTCATAAGTGGTTGGTATGTTAATTATGTTTTCCATCGATAGCAGCCTCTGAGCTACATTAGGGGCCTGGGGGGACCTATCGTGACTAGGTTTGGAAATCGGAAATTTCCGGTACCTGGAAAATTTCTCAGAAACGGGACTGAAGCTTCTAGTACCGGTTATTTCGATACTTTCGGGCCTTTTTTGTATCACTGCTAATTATAAAATAACATCAACAGTCAAAATAATTATTGAACAATATTATCGTTAAGTTAAAATATTCAAAATTCTGTATAACATCGCATCGTATTGTTTGAGTTCGATAAGCTTGCCCTACTTCTCGTCGCAAAGTATCGCTCGCTTAGACCTTATCTTTTTTCATTCGTTTACATTAGTAGTGTTGTCTTGTGGTGTACTATCGCTGGCTAGTCGCTTTATGATTGTGTAATATATGATTTTTACTGAGTCATTATGTTATTAACCACAAAAAATCAAAATTACGGTTTATTAAAAATGTTTAATTTACAGATAAAGCTGCCTACGTACCTGTATTAATTAATCCTTATTGGATTTTCATTATTCTGAGCAAGACTTTTTGTGAATTTTGAAAGAATTTACTTTGGTATAGAAAGTCCCAAAATTCCCGGTTTCAGCTGAGGCCGGTACCGAAATTCCCGGTTCTACTAAAACCGCGCGGTTCTGAAAACCCTAATTCTGACTGCAGTACCGTGGTGGAATATTTTCTAGATCCTCTCAATAACGAGGAGAGACCCATATAGGGCAGTATGTCGCTAATGGATATTATAAAAAATAAAAACTGTGGATGTGTGCATTCTTAGGACTCCGTACATGTAATGAAAAATTTTATATTCATATTTCTAGACTCGGTCGCGTTTATGGTACACGTTTCCCTTTGTTTACATGAGACACATCCAATTTTCTATATCCACNNGTCAACAGGTAAAGGCTCTGAAATAAAATAACATTTTGAGAGTTTAAGGTAGAACTAAAATAAACTATGTTATTATTATTAGCAAAAAGGTTTTGCTTAACTTCTTGTCAATATCTTTTATTTCCACCTAAGTTAAGTTATCTTTAACTTTTTGAAACTCTCTGAAACTTGATTCTTACGGTAACATGTCCCTTTTTGGGGAATATTCCATGCTCTACAACAAATTTTCCCTAAATGAACTATGAGATTTACATATTCATTTAATACCTTTTATCTGTTATAGAACCCGGCTCCGGCATTGCCGTACGGTGAAATTTGAGTACATTATAATTTTCGGATTTTTACACTTTAACTTTCTTGCCAATTTATGTTTCCAGGAACGCAGAAAAAAGTGTCTCGTAATTTTGATGATTAATCATCAACAAAAAATCATAATTTTTATTATTCAGAACTCAATTTAGTACAGTCTAATGAAATACACGGTGGGCCATGAGTTAGTTTACATTATAGTTTAAATTCCTGCGCAAACGCAAGCGGTGCGGTTAGCGGAGGGGTTGAGTAGCACGCTCGTTTCTTGGAAATATAGTCGCAATGGATCTCTTCACCACAGCGCAGCGCGCCTTTTGCGTAAACCAATTTTTCAGCCTGAGGAATCATTTCTTTGAGGGTTTACACAGCTGTGCGGTTACTGTTAACTCTAGTTGATTGTATCAAGCGTTACTTTGCGGAAATTCATAGTTATTAAATTATTGTTACGAAGCTTCTCGAACGATAGCCGAGAAGAGAAAGTCGGCAGGCTTACATAGTTTCTGGAAGGGTGGCCGACCCTTCCAATGAGAACAATGGAGGCAATAAAAGTGAAACCCAGGTAGTAATACAAACTACCTGGGACACTTCAGGCCAATCTCGCCCTTATGCTTTAGGGAAAACGGGTGAGATTAGCATACATTGCCGAAATACCTAATAGTTTACCTGACCCGCTATTGTTATGTCGATTTCCGGGAACTGTTACTGTTGTTGACTTCCACGAAAGCCGTGGAAGGATCTGGAAACCCGGAAATCGATATAAATAGCGGGCAGGGTCGGCCACAGCCAACGGCCAAGGGAACAGTTCTCTCTCTACGAAGCGAATAACTGCGATCTACGAGTGCAACTGCGATTGTGAAGTGTGTGTGAAGTGGAATAAAGTCTCTGCGGAATTACTTTGGTATTTTACGAGCCTACGGATCCTGACACGTATCATTATTATTAATTTGCTTTGCAACAATCCGCAAGCAGAATGTATTGTGCACAATTGTGCTTGCAGATGGTTGCAATGTGAATTAATACTAATTTAATAACTGTTAACTCTACTCAATATGTGACAATGCTAAGAGGGTTTCTGTCACCACAGCTGCAGGAATTTGCTGGTTTTAACCGGAACATGTGGTTCCAGCAAGCAAACAGGTCTACACTCTACACTATGTCAGGCAGCCATACGAAGGCCTGAAAAACCTAGGAGGTTAGTTTTTGTAAAGCACACTGACATACTCACCGAACGTTGACCTAGCATACGTTGGTGTAGTAACTTTATTTATTTTATTAGTGCTTACAAGTAATCGAATATAAAAGAACAATGATAAAGTGGAACTATATTGTATTTCGAAGCTTGTTCTGAATTCGAACTATTTTTTTTTTTTTGTTTTTCTTACCTAAATCGGTGAACCAGAAGCCGTTTTACAGTAGCATTAAAAAGACAAGTAAATATTGAACTTCAATTTGAATAAGGTGAATTACTTGGATTTTCCTTCTATTTTTGACCCTTAGGGGAGGTATTTTTTCTTTGAATTTACCTGGGACCAAGCGAAAAGTATACCCTCTCAAACAAAAAAGGAATTTTCCAATTCGCTTAATAAATTACTGAGTTCTAAAATAACAAATTTAAAAATCAATACAAACGAATTAAGGACCTCCTTTTTTAAGCTAGTTAAAATTACAAAAATCTGTCAGCATGGGATTCCTGAGAAATAGCAAAACTACTTATTGAGTCAAAATGTGTTATATCTGACTATTGTTTTTTTTTAAACTGTACGCCAACTACGTGTCTTGCTCTCCAACGAGACGTCGAATGCAAATTTGCATTTTTCTACGAATCTAATGCACAAAGTACCGCCGAACGTCGTAACGGATGCAATGTATTTTGCATTTTGATACCGGAAACTAGGAATGGACAAAATGGAGACAACCGTCCGAATAATCTTATTTGATTTGTTCCGAAAATCTTTTAAGATCCTTAATCAATGTCAAATTCGAATTAACTAATGTTAAATCTACAGAACCTTAACGCTTCTATGTTATTCTCTACCTCGTATTAAGTATGAGCGACATATTAAATACATTTATTGAAAATTATAATGTAAGTAGACTTTGTTTTTTTATATAGGGACTAAAACATATATGTGCATTTTATATTTGTCTGTCTGTTACGGCATCACACAGTAAACCACTGACGTGATTAAAACTGGTACTTGGAGTAAATACACTTTTATTTAACTTAACTCTGGGGACATTGATCTATTCCCATTCAGGTTGTACAATTATATTCATTTATATATATGATAATAATTTATACATATTTATATATATTTTATGAACAAGGGGCGGGCCGCTTGTAGACGATAAAAGTATTGATATGTACCTACATTTAGAGCGAGCAATAATTGTTTCTTGCAATCATAATTCTAAGATAAATATGCAATATAAATGTTAACTACATCTGTAACTGTAGAATGCTTTCGGGTTCCGGAAACTTGATATTCTTAAAGTCACTTAAGATTTTGCAGCAGTTGTAATGATGGCCATATCGTAAATTGGTGTGCTCGGAGCTAACCGTTTCTCTTATTAGCTTGCAAATGAGTATACGCTTACGGTATACGAAATGGTTTTTGGTCACATTAGGTATAGAATATATAATACCAGAATACGATAATCTGGAATTAGTATCGTAGATATTCGTAGCACTTTGGTTTTAAGTCCTGTCTGAATACTACTCTGACAGGGTTTATACAACAAAGCGAGACAGAGTTCCAAGTTAAAATAAAAAATTATGAAAGTCCGTTAGTATGGATATATAAGTCGACTATGTCTTGAAATAATTATTACCAAAGTATTATTTATGCGACGAAATGGAAGCACGCGAAACCATATTACTAGAACAACAATAACAAATTCAATCCTTTTTTGAATAACATTTTCCTTTCCCGGTTCAAACCATTTGAACTAAATACATCGATTGTACGATTGTTTATTTCGCCAGCCATGACTAGCGTGACTGTCGAAACCGCATCGGAATATTGCTTCCAATGCTCTCTCGAAACTATTGGAATTACATGACTGTTTTATAGGATAGTCCAATCGAGAGCGCTAATGGCATCTGGCGATATGATACTATTATTTGAATATTGAGTATTCCTTACATTCACACAAAATGACATAATAACGAACTAATCAATAATGTTTTTTTTTGTCTATCTGTATTACTGTCTGTCTGTTCATAAATCATGTGAAACACAAACTTCCGTGAAACTTGGCATTTTGTGATTTATGCTATGGCTCTTAATCTACAATGCTTGTTATGTCAAGAAATGGAACTGTTCTCACGTAATTGTGCCGTATTGGTGCGGCCTATAGAATACTGTCCCCAGTCCCATGCTGGCAGGACCGGGTGTCGTAAGAAGCGACAGAACCTAGCCTGCTTGGTAGTAAGGCTTCGCGTGAGGATTATATCATCAATATTATTATTAAGTTATTAATATTATTACTGGTATTATTATCTTTCCGTGAGGCCTGCCCGGCTAGATACCACCCTCCTGGTTGAAGCAGCCGTCAAACCAAGTACTTTCTTTCTTTCTTCTTCTTTCTCACCCGACAATGGATTGATGACGCCTTTGTCCTATTCATGTCCATGTCCAACAAAGTTTTGATTGCTTTGTGCTGCTGTTGCAACAAAGGAATATGTTTCTAATTCATAGAATAAGAAATATCGATCTCTGAAACAATTAAATCGAACAAATCTATACTCTATACTAATATTATAAAGAAGAAAGCTTTGTTTTTTTGTATGTTTGTAACGAATAAACTCAAAAACTACTGAATCGATTTTAAAAATTCTTTCACCATTAAAATGCTACATTATCCCTGGGTAACATAGGCTATATTTAATAATAGAGAAAATAAGGAATCCTTGCTAAAACTTCAGTAACGTGAAAAAAGGTGTAAAAAATTTGCTTAAAAATTTCTTTCATCGCATACGCTGCAGAAACGGGCCGCTAGTATTAAATATATTAAAATTAAAAACCTTATAAAAATTAATAACAGATGTTTGCGGATGTTACTCACAAACCTGAGAAACAAGGGCGGGTTACTAGTGCTGAACTTAAAGTAACACAACAAATCAGACCGTATTTTATACCCAAAGAACATATTATTGTAAGTGTACAACTGTACAAGAGTCAACGATGTTTTATCACTAAATATACTGATTAAACAATAATGAAACAACGTTGACTTTTGTTGTGAAATAACTCTGAAATTATACTAGTCATCTTGTTTTGTGGTCTGCAACAAACGCGGCATTGTCGCATCTTAAATTTGTTCCTACCGTGAAATGTGGAATATTATTTCAGAACGGCGGTTAAAGCAGGTGGAAAATAACTCAATTGTATCATGAGGAAACCTGCATACCCGAGAGTTTTCCATAACGTTCTCAAAAGTGTATAAGATATATGTATAGGTGTGTAATATATGTATATGTATAGTATCAATATTGATTTATCATATATTCTTTTTAAATCATTTATTTAAGGTTACATTTTTATAATCTGCAGAGCACACGGAATAGCTGTAGATCCCGTCACCAATAAGCATGGACAATACCAGAGTACTCTCGCCAATCAAATGTATGTTCTAAGGGGGAGTTTTTTCACAATTTCGTTGAATAATAATATAGTTGAATTTACTTCAGCATAATGATAAATTGCCGAAACAATAAACCAACCAAAAAAACATTCCACGGAACCGTACTTCAGTACCAAATAAAACAATAATTCGATTATTTCCATTTGTCTAACCAATAGTCTAATTCAATTGAACCGATTATCCCTTACTGTCCATCGGAAACCACATACCAATTTTCTCTCGTAATAGTGTACTCCTGAAACTAGCATGCCATTAAAATATTTATTAGTGCGGTTCCAAACACGCGGCTGGCGGCCCCAACGACCGGGCTAATGCCTTAAATAAGCAACGGATAAAGCCGGCTTACAAGAAATTTTATTTGTACAGATTGGCGCAAAACGGTTGAAATCGTTTCGCCACAACTACGGGATCCATAGAATTTTAAAATTACAAAGTGTCACTAGCTCGTTTTTTCTAATCACCAAAAATCTTAGTTTTGTGCAGTAAATGAAAAATAATGATAAAAAATAACGTAAAGCACGTACTCTTTTTTTTTCCAAAACATTTATAAAACCAATCAAGAACAAAATGTGTCAACGTCTTCCGCAAAGGAGATGTTGAATTTTCGCCCATGCGCTCGCTCAGTCTCCAAAAACATCATTCATCAAAAACTTTCCTTACCATTCTTAGCTAGAAATTTACAACCCAAACGCCTAATAAACATAATATTACAATCAGTACAACCAGTATTAAGCGAATGCCACGCTTTCTTTTGACAAGAAACGCGTCGCCGGTACCTATAGTTTTAAAAATATTCATATACGGCAGTGATAAGTTCCCATTAACTGTTCTAAGTACGTACGCGCGCTATTCTTATGTATATTTGAGTATAAGTATGTGTACAGTACACAATTACAACACATTAGTACTATATGACGAAGTAGTGCTTCAAAACAAAATATCCTGATCCAATTACGCAAGATGCCCGCCGCTTTACACTCGGTAACATGCTGTAGTAGGTTAGAGAGCACGCTAGGTCTCTTTGTTATGTGGGTCAGGCGGCAGACGCAAAACAGTAGGTGAATTATTCACATCGAGCAGACCCGACTATTTAAAAAACAAACATGTTAGAATTTTATAGCAGGTCGGCCTGTTCATCTGTACAACGCTTTTGAAAGGAGAATAGCAAATTAAACGGATAACAGGCAAAACTCTTGACAGTTGACACTTCTCAGACACTAATGACACATGAGCTTGTCAACACACATCTAGTTCACTCAACGTTCTTATTACATTAGAAGAAAAAACAGAAGAAAAAATAAACATTTTTTTTTAAGTTAAAACCGATAGTTTCATGTTACTTAACATGCAAATAAAAAACAAACATGACTTATGTTTACTATATTTATAGTTGATACGTTAATGTTTACAACGGTTTCCAGTGATACAGGTATTATACGGCACCTCGGTGTGTGAACAGCGTTGAACAGAAACGCGAAAAAATATAAGGAAAAATTAAGTTACGTAATTCTTAAGTCATGTTGCCATAAATCTTTGTTATAGGAATCGAACTTACATACTTTATTGATACTAAGACTATTTCAAGTTAAGCCACAGAGTAAACATTATAAATGCAGGGCAAGTGGTTTTGGGAGTACAGGCATCAAAGTAATAATTCTATTATTTTAGTGTTCATTTATTAAATGACTAACTACGCAATGTCATAAAAAATTTTAGTTTCTAAATCTATAATTGCTTCAAATTTCAGTATATAGAAGTTAAGATGGCAGACTAGTTTATTTTATACATGCAGATAAATACATTTCTAAGATGTAACGGGTGCTTGTGAGATTATTTATCTTCTTTAAATTAACTTATAGTATTCACGAGTCAGCTCCTTATAAATTAAACGGCAATATTTAACATACTGGAAAATATTACCTATTCAATGAATGAGAACGTTCAATGATTGATTTATGAATTAATTCCCCAGCACTGCTGCGACGCCCGAGAGTTCTAGGAATCAAAAACTGCTGATTTCAGATATTTCCCGGGAACTAATTGGCTTTTATTGAAGAGCAGTACAACGAAATTAGGAGTGAGCAATAAAAGAACACTTACCAGCACAACTCACGCCATTGGAATTATTCATTTTTAAATGTATAGGAATATTTTTATATTGCAGCTCAATACATTATATAATACAGACAGATCTGTTTGAGAAAAGATGACAATACCGATTATTAAGCATTATTAGCAAGTATTATCTTCCGACAGCGGACATCCGCTGGATTCAGAGGGCTCAGGACCGGTCAGAGTGGCGCAAGTTAGGGGAGGCCTATGTCCAGCAGTGGACCTGCAAAGGCTGATGGATGGATGGATTTTAAGTACTTCTACTACTTCTTAAGTACTTTGAAGTCTGTTTATTTTTTCTTTAAGCGTTTTTTGTTATACTATCGACTTTAATGTATCTCGCCACTAAAAGTGCTGTTTTAACCTATGGGATCTAAGTTTGTGTGTGTACACATTCTTTGCAGCAGGATAACAGCCTAATCCTGTTTGATCCTGCAAGAAAGTTACTAATTTATTTTTATATCTTATCGAAAACTAAAGGCGTTTTTAACCATATACTGAACAGATTTTATACCTTAAGTATTATTAGAATTATTCACTTGCAACTTTTTGTTATCTATTTGTCCATGAGAATAAGCTAAAAGTAAAAAAAGCTACAAATATGTGAGTACTTAACAACCAATTTAAAAAAATCTCCCAAGCACGTAAACACTTGTAGCTTTTTTAACATAAAATAAGTTAACGCTTGACAACAATCCCACCTGATGGTGGGTTGATGGTAAATAGTGATGAAGTCTAATTAGTTTTACGGACTAACTTAAAAAAGCTTCTCCTCTTGAAGACTCCCACATTGTAACATAAAAAAAGCCTGTAAAGCATGGAATATTTTAACATTTTATTTTAACGTTTTCTAACAGTAGGTAATATTTTACGTTAGTTATATGCAAAAATTTACACCCTAAACATTTACGACTATACATACCACATTGGATTGTAAATGTTACCACATAGAGTTCTACTAACCAGTAACTAATGTAAGACCAGTTGTTGCAAATAACATTGTGTTTTGGGATGATGGTCGTTGGAGCCGACACCGCTCACAAATAAAGTGTACCCTGTTAACGTTCAGGTTTTAATATGATTAATTTAATAGAAATGTAGTTATATCTATAGGTACATATATAAATTTAATTGAAATAGCAGCATAGTTGTTTTATATCTGGATATACATACGAAAGATTTACAAGTAAGGGTTAGATACATTTAGGCCTTGATATCGATGACAAACAAGATTTGCGATTGGTCGGCTTAATGGTCGTTGATTTTAACATCAACATAAAATCGAGCAATAGAAACGACGCGGGGGGCGGGGTCGCAGTTTTTTATCTTACTCAATGTGTTAGGTGCACTTCTCATTGAAAAGTTGTAAGCGACAGTGGCAACGGAAAAATTATACATTAAAAAGATAAAACATATATCTTTAACCTCTGAATTGTGTCACAGAGACATCATTCTGATGTTATTCAATTACAAAAATAATCTTCTTCGGTGGTCCATCGTGGATAGTTTATCTATTCATTTTATTTATTTTTTAGTCTTTGACACACCAACAGCATAACAAACAACACATTACAGCAATATTATAACTACATATAAACAGGACAGTGGACATGCCAATCACAGGTGGGTACATCATTCGACGTAACATGACAATGACATGTTATTTGAACATATCAAAAGACAAACAATTTATTAAATAGAACAGCTTTCGTTACACTTCTATTTAGGTTTTATTAGGTATTAGCGAAATTTGGAAAAATATAATTAAAAAAATAATAAAAAAAATCCAATTACCTATAAAAATTATGCATGTGAATTGCTGGCAGAAATGTGCAGAAAGTTTTTCTTTTAGTACTGAGAACATATTTGCGGTATTGATGAGTGTTTGAGGGCGTTAGTTCTGCTTTCTGATGCATGTAATATTTGAGAAGTAGTACGTCGTTTAAATAAATTACGTATATTATTCTACTTATTTCTAAACGTATGTAAATAAATGGATACCCCGGGTATCAATAGCAAAAAAATCTGCACTTTTCAATTCTAAACTCGTTTAATTTCTACTTTTCATATAATTAATTTTCCGTAAAACTCACACATCCTTTTGCTCCTCCGTTCGTCTTATCTCTCTCTTTCATACTCCGCACTCGTCTTGTAGCCTTGCGTTCCGTTTTATTCCTTAATTAATTGCATTATTTTATTCATTGTTTTTTGGATTCAGTTTATTCTCGGTAGATTGTTTGAGATGTATTAATCCTGTTCATCCATGCTGCCAACGACAAATGGAATCCTAATAAAGAATTTGAGCATTTATTTCTTTTTATTTTTCCTTTTTTATATCGATTTCCGATAAGAAAACAATCGGGCCACCTGATGTTAAGATGTTTCCCTTAGTCATGGGCATCCAACGTAACATCCAAACGCGTCTGGACTCTATCACGATCAAGAAGGAACAGAGAATCAGAGGAACCCACCCGCTTGTTACTGGCTTTTATATCGCAACTAAACACACACATTGCACGTTCGATTGTAGTACGAGGATAATAAATAGCCCGACGGGTAAAGACACTTATGTATCGTCTCAACAAATTAATTACTTTTGTGAATATCAAAACGTTCAGTCAAATCGTTTAAAACTTACACAATCACTAACCGATAAAGCATTGCTTTTAGCCTATAATTATTTATAATATTAAAGAAATCTAAAGCATAATGAAGCAATAACGCATGATGCTTCACACTTTCAGCAATTTTACTGAAATTTCTCGAACGCTCCGTAATGACGGCCGCTTGCAAAGTTTAACGTAATTAAAAATGGCTACCGTTTAGCCATATTACAGTTGCCGAGGAGAGGCAATGAAAAAATCTCTTTGTAATTGAAAATGGTTACTTTGTAGAGGAACAGAAACAACGCAGATTTCAAGTGTGAACATCATTTTTACATTTAAACGCTTTTACTAGTAGAAGTGAACTTCTTCTAACTTTTGGTTTTCGACTACTAGTTCACAGAGTAGTTAAAGCTGAACTAGTTGTCAAATTACTTTTACAGTCGATTATTCTACTTGGACCACCACGATAACATAACTTTCTGTAAGCTACTACTTACTGAATAAAGATGTAGTACGGTTAACAATTTCCATATGTATGTAATAGCTTTTTCCAATTAACAGGAACTAATTAATAAACCATGGACGAATACCGAAAATATAGAAACTATAAATTAAAATAAAATTGGAACAACAAGGAGAAGGACAACAACAACTTTTGTTAAGTACACGTCACATAATAAATGAACGGGATCGTTTTGAGAGACACAACCATATTTTTCATTATCTACTTGAAATACAGTTTGAAAACAATCAAAGAATACGCCCTAAAATTTACCATAACTCTGAAATTCACTAAAATTAAAAAAATACAGTTTTTACCCGTAGTATACTAGAAAAAGAGCTTGAAAATTTAGGAACTACGTATATAATTGTCAAAAAAAAAACAGGAAAATATTAACGAATTTTTATCATACTTCTACTACATAACAACATAACCCTGTTCCACGCCAGTCTGTTTCAGACTATTTTTAATTATGAATAATGTCAAACACAAAATTATATACGAGTACCAATACTCAATAAATTTGTATACAACAGGATGTAACAACGAAGTTTATTAAAGCTTTTTACTGAAACACCATCAGGCAATCGTGAAATGACTTATTCTTCCGCCTCCACAAAAGGGTTGGCTTCTAACAACTCTCCGTTTTGAAAACTTCATTCAAAGGAGTCGATTAGCGAGGTCACGGGAAAGGCGTGACTGTACATTTTCTTTTAAAGAATCCGACATTTTCACCGATACCGCGCCGTCATCGCACGCACGCGCGTTTTAATAGCTCAGCCGCGTACGGTTACGGCATAATAACATTAACACCAGGTATACACATCACTTTTATGTAATCATCAATTTATCTGTTTGCATACGCTTAAATTCTTAACTCCTTTTGAGATTCTATTGATACAATATATTTTACAATACAATATACTTTGTTTCAGTTATAGTTAATAGTCACGCTAGGCTCTAATAGTATGCCATCGAAAAATTCTTCACAAACTATTCATATATCGAAATTTTTTATATTTATATTTTATTGCGCAATAGCGCTTGCCGGGCCAGCTATTTAAAATGTAACGCTGAACAATGTGTTTCTTTACATGATTTACGTATTCTACCATAGATTTACCGTTTAAGTCTCCAAATTGATTGACATTGTAAGTAAATTCACGTCGAAACAAAGTTATAATACCTACATACATCCCCGTGATTTTACGACTGTTTAACGTGGATTGAAAAAATACTTGTAATCCATAAACGCGGTTGTAACTTTAAAATATATTATATCAGATATCAGATAGTTTAATTTCTGAAACTTACTTGAATTTACATAATTTTAAAAGCGTACTTCTTCCGTACTTCTTTTGGAATTATAACATTCTTAAATAATATTAATTCTCATTTGAGTCACCCATCTAACATACGCTTGCTGCACTTAGAAGAAAATTATTCGTAGTGACTTAGCATTAAAATCTATTTTGTTCACAACTCAAATTTGATAAGAGGTTTGATAAAGGCAAACACCCAGGCTGATACTCACAAAATCAAAACCATAAAGTCTCTTAAAGCCAACGTTGACACGCAAAACGTCAAATATGTCAACTACGTCAAACGTCAAGCTTAAACGGGAACATGGCCCACGATATAAAAAACAAACCAACGGTTTAAGAGCAACTCCAAACACGCACCTTGTAAAGTGACTAAAGTCAAGTGCAAAGCAAAGTCTTGACTGACCATATCGCTGTATAAAATCAAGATTGGTTCTTGATACTGATATTTTTTTTATTTGTTTATTGACTTTACTGATTTGACCAACGTTAATCTTGTATGTATTAATTCATTAATCTATCACAAGGAGACTGAATGTCTATCATCTAACCATCCGTGAAAGAGTTGTCGATTAGCAATAGTAGGGATGTAGGCAACCACAAAAGGGGCGACGCACGCGTTAGTCCTTATTTTTAACGCCTGCTTTGATCACTGCTTCTTCCTAATTGCTCGGAAAGAAGCAATCGTCATAGGATTTCCCAC
The DNA here is from genome assembly GCA_003671415.1 of Megathymus violae. Classification (NCBI taxonomy): domain Eukaryota; kingdom Metazoa; phylum Arthropoda; class Insecta; order Lepidoptera; family Hesperiidae; genus Megathymus; species Megathymus violae. Next base: position 2,831,624 of record PDGT01000047.1, on the reverse strand, counting down.
ACCTGGGAAATCCCTTAATAACCCCTGCGGCCATCGCCCCATCAGACTCCTCAAGGCTATGGGCAAAGTACTTTAAAGAATCATCCTGCCTCGTACGAGAAGACAACAACTCCTTCCAACAGGCAACCCACCCTCGATTATCCCCCACCAATTGGGCTTCCGCGCAAAGCACTTCTGTCACCAACAAGTCCACTGCATTGTCGAGTATATTTTGAGCGATTTTTACCCACAACGTGCAAAGACAATTCTTGTCTTCTTCGATGTCGCCAAGGCTTTTCATAAAGTCTGGCATGGAGGACTAATATACAAATACAAGCATTTAAGCCTTCCGTTTCACGCACGAAGGCATCCTATCTTCCGTACGCACACTAGCGGCCGGGGTTCTTCATAGCTCAGTGCTCTCCCCGTTATTATTCATATCGTACACAAAGGCTCACAAGCATTTCAAAAAATGGTATGCAACTATCTTCGCCGATCACACTTCCCTTTATTAAGGGGACAATGATGGCATCAGTCCTCACCAGACTCCAACGCTCAGTTAATGAATTGGGAGTCAGGATCAGGAAATGGCGTATTGAGGTCAACCCGGAAAAAGCTCCGCTGTCCGCTTTGACTATAAGCGCAGCCGTAACCTCGACTATCCCCTTGTCCTTTTATTAAGTACCCCTGTCCCATGGAAGGACACAGTCAAATACTTGGGCAGCAATTAAGGGAATTAATTAAAGGAGCAGCGGAATCCATCCCGTCACCAACTCCGGAGACCGAGGAACGCTCTCTTGGATCCCCCCAAGAAACTCCCGTCTGACCTGGAATGTCGATTGGCAGCCTATAAAGAGTCTGAAGTGCTCGCTACTTCCGATAGTGCTCATCCATACGTTGACACTAGTCCCCAACCGACAACACCTTCCATATTGACTTACGAGCGGATGCTCCCTAGGGAGCACCACTAGCACCCCCCTTCCCCAAGATTGCGACGAAGGCTTGCTTAGAGGCCATAAGGCCAAAGCCAACCTCAGGTGGTGTTTAGTAAGTAGGCACCTAGGTATCGTGAGTCCCATATTACCAGCGCAGCTGGTTGCGTTGGTTTGCATGAGCATTCACCACCTCCCTCCCACGTATCCCCGGAGGGGAGCCCTTTCCCCATGTTTGGACGCAAAAAAAATTTTGTGCGCACGCATTGTGAAGTGTAGTTATCAAATATCGTTACACTGCCGTAATAGTAACCCATTATATTCTATTAAACTATTATTTCTAAATAATAGTGAATTAAAATAAACAATAATACATTTAAATACGAATCATTTCAATTTGTTCCTATTTTTCTTCAGCGCCATCTATTGGATTTTAAAATAACTACGACCAATGTTTCGATAAAACATACATTGAATATGACCTCAATCATTTAAGTCGTTTAAAAGCTTCAGTTATTAATATCATATCCTCAAAATCCAGGAACGTAAATCCAATACAGCATAATACTAACAAGGCGTCAACAATGTTTTAATATGAGTGAGCTAAAGCCGATCCACAGTACCTTAACCAGATGGCTTACATCTGCTTTGAAATCCTTTAAAACGCACTAAAATACATACGGATTACGGTTACGGATATTATGCTAATACAGATAAGATCTGCGTACATCCTCACAATTGCAACGATAATTAAATTTAGCCGAATGCATCAACAGGATTTCAAGTGTTCTTGTGTCTGTGCTAGACGTTCCGATATCAATTATTAATCTATCATAAATACTAAATAACAACTAATATAAAAATACCAACCAAACACCAAAATATTTTAGTTATTTTTTATTAAATAATTACAATTAATATAAATATGTATATACTTATTTATACACTGCTAAATATCTAATATAAGATATTTTTTGTCTTCCATACAAAACGAAAGTTGATTAAATTTAATTAATTAATTAATATTTGAGAAAACTATATTGACGTCGGGTGTCATCCACAACAAGTTTAAAAAATATATACGTATTTGAACTTGAGTGCACGAATAAAAAGTCTTTTATTAACGATGAAACATTTGAACAAAATATAGGGAGGGTATAACCTAACAGTAGGAATTTAAAGACAAACAAAATTATAAACAGCATTAAACATAAATATAGAAGAATATCTCTACTTATGCTTTTGTTAAAAATGCCGTGTAAACAAACGGACATGGTAACGTTTAGTTAAAAAAACAAATAAAAATAAAATATATGTCGAATCTGTTTTGAAATGTATTTATATGTTTTTTTCACGAAACTCAGAATAATAAAATATTGTTTGGCCAAAAATATAGGCTCAATAAAATAGATAACCAAAACTTAGATGATAAATTAATCAAATCATTACTCATTTTTTTCGATCAGTCGTTCGATTTATTGTTTTACATCAACTGACGTCACCATTTATGATTATCGTTACATTGATCGCGGAGCGTAAAAGTAAAAATAATCAGTAAAGAACAATGGAACGTAGCTGAATTTTTGTTATCGAACGTGTTGTTTTGCACAAAGATAGTATTTGAGCCACTCTGTCAAATGCACATAGGCATGCCTTAAATAGGCTAAGTTTTTAACATTCTACTATTACCCATTCCGCGTAGTCTGTTAATATTGTAGGTTGATCCTTGAGCAACATCAGATGCGGCCGGAAGAGTGGTTAGTTATGGCAAATTTTTTTGAGCGCGTTGTACTTTGAAGGTCAGGTTACTCCATTGGTCTTAGTTGTTCTTATTAGATAATAATTGTTACATTACGAGTATATCGATTATGTGATAGATAGATTGGAAGGCATGTGGAGGTCCACTCACTCCGCCGCCGATCCATTGGAGCAACACGGTCGAGTACAATCCAAGCTTACTTAATTATAAGAACAAGTCCAGACAATACAATGGGCCGCTATTAGGCTGAAGTTCTCGGTATGCGCATATTCTAACCACCACTTGTCGAGTACCCCACGTCTCCCTCAGATTTTTCATGAGGATTTTCCGTTTAAAATTGATTGAGGTGGATTCGTCGTCTGACTGCTTTGATCCCCCTAGATGGGATTCTCGCAAAAAAGGTGATGCATCGCCTTCGCGTGCTACGTCTCCGAACAAAGCAATCTCTTAACAAAAACGTGTGAAATAGACGTAATCCACCACATCAGTTTCAGTGACATTCTAAACAACGCTTATAAACTTATTAAAAGTAATATTAGATTGGCAAAGCAACATCATTTTTGATAATACATCTGGAGTATGTCGGTTACCTCACTATAGTTTCCTTTTAGTTATTATGCGTTTATTATTATATGCGTATATAACTCTGAGGAGTTCCTCTCACCGTTTCTCTTCTCCTCATTGTTAAAGCACCTTTTCGAAACGGAGATAGAAGCAAAAAATGACGTTCATAAGTGTATTTACTGAATACCTCTATATGGTTAAATGATTTTGAATTTTTTTTTTTGACTTGTTTAATTACCTAAATCAGAGATACACATAGGACTCGAAACCAGATTTAAAATGTGAAGGATCGACGATCAAACAATTAGGGTATCACTACCAACTACCAACACAGTAATAAATAATCAGTTGGTTAATAACGAACAAAGTTACCAAGGTCGGTGGAAATTTATGAGCTATCTTATAAACAAGTGCGTGTCAGGCGCCCACTGGTCGTCATTCAATCGAAGAAATGAATCCGATTATTAAATACAATTCATGCTTCAATTGCGTTTGTAACGAACACGCAGGAGCCAACGCGCACGTAGGCAGACATACTTGTTAGGAGGTGTTATAAATTGTTTGCTCATAGTTCACTGGTTTTCCATTCACTTAATATTAATAATACTTTTTAGTATCAATCAAAAATTACTATATACAATATTTGAGGCGCCACAGCGGAATGTCCCATTTATCCTTAGTTTAACATGAATTTCACTTGGACTCGCTTCTAATTCTAATTTTCATCTGAATGTTTTTGTTGTTAACTTGCAACATCATACTAATTAACATGAAGCATCTGATACTTATTATCTTAACATAAAATGACAGGTTAATTAGTATAAACATAAAACTAGTATCGTAAGTATTATCTTCTTGTTAGTGACTTCACTTAATGTTAAAAAAACAACGTTCATGTAGAGCTCCCCGCACTCGAAAAAAATATCACGCGTTTAATTAATTTCATGTTAAACCCTTTTTGTCCTTTTAGAGGCAGATTCATAATATCTAATATATATGTATAATAATATATATAGTTTACATTTATTGAGCTGTAATAAGTTAGAATAGACAAACAGATCTTTAGTGGTGAATTTTTATTAGTTTATCGTCGAACCCTTAATTCAATTTTGCATAATCTACTGAAACAACACCAGAAATGGGATGCTTTCAAAGACTTAGTTAAAAAGCAATTTCAAAGGCCCGACTGAACCCTAATTTACAATTTAGCCCTTATGTACCCTTTTGTTTTGTTTCAATTGATTTTCACTGTTTCGGATCTTATGGATATTTTGTTCTTTTACAACTACACAATGTTTCATTCCCATAATTGCAATAATAAATTGATGGAACTTCAAAAATGTTTTGAAAATTCACTACTATCCTACATTGAGTTAGAACAGAATCGAAACGAATATAATAAAGAAATCACATATTTACTTTAATGTTTAAATTACACATTCATTCGCTATTACCGCATTACATGTCACTATAACATACACCCACACATAGACGACGAACATTAAACTGCAATAAGTAATTATGAGAGGGTAACAAACCTTCAAATCCAGATCCATTACCAGATGCTTCCCAAAGGACGTGCCACCGGTCTTCTGAATGTGCAGAAACACCATGACGTCATGAGCATCTAGATCAAAACGGAAATCATCGTGGAGGACCTCGTCGTACGACAGGCCAGGCTGCGCCATAGCGTCCGGAAGCGGTCGCCCTGGTGCCTCGGCATAGCTCAGAGCCAGGGATTCTGCCACACGCTCCCGAGGCGATACAGCACACACCTGTAACAAATTACACATCCTTGTTAATGCTGTAGATTTATTTTTATTAATAATATTTGGAATTTCTAACATCATCGATTTGAATTATATAAGACCAAAACATCTTTATATTTCGATGATTGCTTGCAATGTACGGACAGCTACTGCTAGTAAGCGGTAGAAATTATAGCTAGAGTCCACCTGATAGTAAATTCTTACATGTCCTCAAAATAACTTCAACTGGCACTCCAATGCCGTAAACCTAAATATAGGTAATAGATAAACCGCATCATTTGTCAAGGAGATTCAACAATAACAATGCTCCAAAGCATATATAGGATAAATATATATCGCAAATATCGCGGAAATATAATTATGATGGTGTCACCTTACAAGTCAAAGGTACCATTTTTATTACATTTTTAAAAACCGATTACGAAATGTGATCATTTATAACATGGTTCTCAACGAAAACCAGGTCAAACATACAAACGAACAAGGTTAAATAAAGTATTTAAACAAAGACTTCTTCCAAACTCCTATTACTCTCGATCACAGCGTTTCACCGAGGAATACACTCGATGTAAATTAGAATTGTCTCGGAGAAGCGAACAAAATAGTACACACGCTTATACAATTATGTTTTTATTGACTTCAAATTTATACCACTCTACGAAATGTGAATAAGTAGAAACATTGCAGTTACATTGAGGGAATCATAATAATTTTATTACGGACAATAAGTCAAATCAATGATTAATTATTAACAACTAGCGGCCCGTCCCAACTTGGTTCAGGTTAAACAAATATTTATATATCCTGTGTTCATCCAGAATAATGTACCTACCTACCCTTAAAATGCCGTGTGACCTTTAACGTGCCGTGGTTCTTTAGATTACTTTCCGGATATACACAAACACAAAATTCTCAGTCCCTCTTGTGATGCTGGACAGCAATTTGATAAAAGAGATATTGTGTTGCGTAGTCGCAACGAGATTTTGCAAAAAATATAAGGGTATTGTGACACCCGTCGTTCGTGTACAGCATCGGCATCGCGAATGTTGATATTTGGTGGTGATAAATCTGTGGTATCCTCTAAAATATTAATAATCATGATTTGCTGTAAAGTACTTTATCTACATCAAAAGCTCAACGTAACCAACTTTACATTGTTTAATTAAATAAATATTAATATTATACATATTGCTTAAAATAACTTCAAAATATAACCCATAAAAATAAAGATGTCAATCGCATAAAAATCACTGTGTCGGTGTGACTGTAGTCTATCTGTAGGATACATACAGCTATACGCCATCGTGGACTCTTTTGTCGATATTTTTAAAATAGGCAATTCCATAATACCTACTTACAACATTTCTATATATTTCGTAAAGTTTAGTCAACGTTAAAAATTAAAGCACCCAAATTAATATTTCTTTACGAACCATTGACGTTTTTTTATATCGTCTGTAAATGTAACCTACTGTAAAATAAGGTCCATGAAATGATGACGTACTTTTATTAATACAATCATATATTTGAGCAGCACTTTCTCTTGTCAATGTTACTACACGAGTGTCCGAAACTATCATGGCCGGCGATATTTATACCGTCAACCATGCTAGCGACGTAATTAAACTGAACAATCATTTTGATAAATAATATTAAATATCGGTTATTATAATTATGTTCACAATTATCTGTCAATACCTAACATTAATGCTTATTTAATAATATTTAATGCTGACATTTAGTACGCCGGAAGCTGGGAAGCGGAAGACGTCAGAATAAAATTGTAATCTTAAATTAGTTAAATGTAACAATAAATTTATGCATGTTCATTAATAAATGATTAAAACATTTAAGATAAATATTCCGGATGCACTCCAAAGTATACGTCCCACTGTTGGAGATGGAAGTCTATAACACTACGCTTATAAACCATCCAGAATAAATTATCTGAAAAATAGTGAAGACCGCATCAAAATCGGTACCATAGTTTAAAAGATCTAAGCGTACAAAGAGACAGACTACTGCGGAAAATGACTTTGTTGTATAGGTACTATGTAGAAATTTAAATATTCGTCAATTCTATACAAATATTTTTCAATGGGTAACGAAGAGAACTTTTCCTTTTTAACGGACTATATACGGGGCCATCAACTTAGCCATAAGCCCTAATATCTCTGTGTATTTTGTGGCAATCCTGAAGCGCAATGCAAAAAAGGGTGGTTTTAAAATATCGGTTATGCTAAGAACTACATGCAAGTCTTAAATTTAATTTAACCAAGTTTTTTAACGTACATTTTTAAAGTAAAAATTCCAGAATCACGGCATGTTCTTCTTAGTTTGTTTAAATAGATGTTCTTTCTATACGTTTTCAAAGAAGATCTAGGTTTCAAAGAAAAGTGTGAAATAGTGTCAGTGTGAAAAAATGTCTTGAAAGACTTGGTACCGTCTTAAAGGTTGTATTAAAGACGTGTCACCAGGTCGCGCGACCTACTTTGGTCACCGACACAGTGTCACGAAACAAGTATGTAACTTATAAAATTTTCTTTAAATGTTAAAAATTTCTAAAGCTGTTTTAGATTTAATACCATCCACATTTTCAAAACTGTAGTCAATTAGGTAGCTTCAAGGTCAAGTGAATGAAATTCCAACGCAACATAACTTTTTATTATAAAATGTGACTATCGCCTACAAAGAGAAGTGATACTGTCGTCTGTGTCATTATTATTAGTTTTTCCTCAACTTTCCTGACTTTTATTTGGTTATTACGGAGATTCATATTCTCTTTAAATCCCTTGTATTAAGCTCGCTGTTTTTGACATTATTTTCAATTAAAATAACAACCCACAAAGAACGCTAACACCTAAAAAGTTTATTTCCATTTTCCTTACATAAGCTTGTTAAACTTTTCATTAAAACGAATTTTGCCGTGGCCAGCATCCGGGTTCATCATCGTATGAAGTATTATATTATATTATCACATTACGACTGAAATTACTTACACGAGTATTCCAAATGTCAACTCAATCTGTTAAAATTTTAGTTGCAAGATTTGACCCGTACAATAATAAATTAGCTTGTTATAGCAAAATGTAAGTAGTTTTGAAAGTGACACGTTAGAATATTGTGTGCAACCCCACCAGAATATTGTTGACGACCCCATAGCCATTGGTGGTGATGTGAGTGTGTGAGAGTTTAGAAAAAAAATCTGTATTTTCACAAATATGTATGATATAATCAATGCAAAATTGTGTTGTAACACGAACACGATTTCTTTATGTCATTTGCCCGCCGGCAACATAAATAAAACAACAAATTAACGATTCAAAGTTCAATATCATATACATAAAACTAAAAAACCTAAACGCAGGCAGGAAACACTGCTGTGACATCCGGTGTTCTTTATGGTAGACACATTAAGGGAGACCAGGAACCTCACGCGCTCACTACGCGCTGCTTCATATCCGATCAGTACCGCATCCTCCGCAAGACACTCTGTTCATCATAAGTTGCCCCGGGCGACAATTACTCCCTCCACCTACTGACGAGGTGACAACTACCTTCTCTACCGGTACAACTATATTACAATACATTAGGTGACAATTATCTATGTGAATTAACGTCATAATTGTCGAAATTGTACTTTGCTATAATTATAATTTTATACATTTACTCTTTGGCTAGCTAGCTAGGCTACCTAAAAAAATCTACCATTTTTAATGCGTATTGTACCATTTTTAATGCCTATCCGGCACTAATGTAACTGTGCTCGTCAGGGCGGTCATGTCGCCCTTTATATATGTGCATAGTTTCATATTAATTCGTCTACCGGTTCTCGAGTTTTAGGTGAACATACATACATTCGCTTTTATATATATTACACATTGTATATATTATACAGATAACGAGATCGAATCTATACCGTCTGTCTAACTGCCTGTATGATCACGTATAACATTAAAACGTATAACATTTAGACGATTCTTGGCTTATGTGGGACTTATATTGTGAGTCAAAATCTAAGAAATTTTTCATACCAACAAATGGATTTTCTCCAGCAGAATTTTCCAAAGCGAAGCGAGAGCGGGTAAAAGTCTATATCGAATCTGTACTTAAAATATTTCTGTAAATTTGAAAGTAGGTAGGCTGTGGTATCAATATAAAGGTCAAAATATCGTTTTAGATTTTTCGTATATCCTTCTGAACACGTATCACAGTAAAACCACTGAACAGATATGAATGATACTTAGCATATTTGGAACTTACATTATGAGTCAAACTCTAGGATAGTTTTCATACCGGGGAATGGATCTGTTTCTGCGAAATAGGAAATAAAAATTAATATGGACATTTTATTAGAAGGGCAGTAAATACAATTTTAACGGCTCCTAAATGAATCAACGCTTTGAATGTTTCTAATTCATAAAACTATAAAAAGCCATTCCTAAAACACTGAGGGCGCCATTTCTAAAAATAAGGCACAGGTTTTCTGAAACTAATCGAAGATAACTTAGTTCTATATAATTTTATAAAACGTTATGAACATTTATGACAACATGTTCTTGTTCAAATATTGTACCTACAGTCAGTCAACAAGCGTGTTCAGCGCTTCCTATGAACCGACAATACGCTCTGTTAAAATAAAAAAAGTTTTTTACACATAGCGACATAATTCACCTACAATTGCAAATACCATATTCAAGAGCATTGGCCTTGCATATTTTATACGATCTACCACACATTTCTTTCGCTGTCGCATGCATTTCTGGCTAACCCGCACAGAAATTGCGCATAGAATGCAAAGTGAATTGTTGATGCATAATTTTTTTCATTTCGCATCTTTGCTGACTTGAAAAATTAATTACGAATAAGTAACTCTATAGAACAATAAGGTAAGTTGAGTAACTATTTCTCTTCAGTAACAATAGTCTTTCTTCTATGTCCAATGATTATAAATTAATATTATTTATCTAAACTTGAGAATCATAGTCAAGACGTGAGTAATTATCAAATAAAAATTATATGCATAATTTAACTGCAAAGAATGCTGAAGAAAAGAGTAATAAAAAGACTGATGACAGTATTTTAAAGATTCATTAAAGGATGATATATCTGATTACCGACTTCTGTGCTTCGAGGGGCACGTTAAGTCCGACTTGGTTGTAGTAAAGCCTTGTCCACTGTGCAATTTTAGAACTTTCGCTAAGAGATTTAAGAAAATCGTGATGTAACTTTACGAAACTCTTCTGTATGCATGTAATGAAAAGAAGCCGTGGCCTTCAGCGTGCTACTAACGAGTCGTTGCCAAAGTATCTTATTTGTAAGTTTTTTTCTGTTTCCTTAACTTCGGTCTGTGTTCAGAATGAAAATGAGATGTAAATGCATGATTTGCCAGTCGGAGGGAGTACAGCCAGGGCATTGTAAGTTTCTGTTTAACCTCGGCTTAGCTAAGAGGGTGACGAGATAAGGGCCCCATCGACACCCCCGCTTGTTTGTTCGTGTAATGAAGTGGGCCGAGCGCCCTAGGCCCATTAAGTGTTTGGCAGACTAGCTGCTTCAGCTATCGCGATCTGGGGAGGCCGTCGCTTGTGAACTTTTTAAATTTCCTATTCAACATTCCAAAAGTAGTCGAATCACAAATGACCGTGTAGGTAGTCGATAGAAATAAAATACTTCAAACTATCGAACTTTTTAATACAGGTGTCTAATAAGATAAGAATACGACGTAGGACGTATAGATAGGATGATTGTGGAATGAAACACGTTGGCAGATATCAAAAAGCATATCAAAAAGCATTTAGTAATCGCGTTATTAAATCACACGTATGACCTGCAATATAAATATTAATTTTGTTGTGATATTATTTTACCGCAATCCAGTGGTAGTGGATCCTGCCTACCGAGCGAGTCGTAGGTTCGATGCCCGTCCGAAATAACAGAGTCTCAACATTGTGGACTTCTCTTCCGACTTCATTGCAACTTCTTACACTGTAATAATAATGTGATATTAATAATATATATTACTTGTGGTTTAAAATAAAACAGCTTCGCCAATTGATTCCGCATGTGTATCAATCAATATTAAATACTTGACAGATATATATATATATCTAGTCAATGAATGTCGAAATTTTTGAAATTTTAATCCATTCCACCACCCCACCGCGTAGCATTAAAAGTATAATACACGTTAAATACTGGAGTTACGTAGACCTGAATATTAAATTCAGCCGCGTCAGGTCACAAGTACGAGTATATCCTCCGAGGGCCACAAATTGTCTCCCAGTTCCAGTTATATATCATTGACGTCATAGTCAACTGAACTACTAATTATATGCAATAATTTAAGGATATTAATTATACATTAATGTGACTAATCATTTTTACTTCGATAAAATAATATATGTTATATAATCAAATTGATAATTGTGTACATTGACCAATGACATTGATAAGGACAACATTATATGCTGTTGCCAGTATTATTTAACGTACAATTTCTAACCCCACGCTCGTTAAAGCACAGATGCAGACAACAGTTGGGGTAACAACCCCAATTTGGAGCCGTGTTCGGTGCCTCCGAGACAACTTAATGAGGTGCTTAAATAAAATTATAAATGTTTTATAATTATACTAAATTTATAATTTATCAAGCTTATTGTTCCCGTTATCATAAATTTTATTGTCTCCAACAACGTTCATTACACTGAGTAGTCATGAGTGGTCATGAGTGGTCATGTGTAGGTAGAAAGAAAGAAAGAAAGAAAGAAAGAAAGAAAGAAAGAAAGAAAGAAAGAAAGAAAGAAAGAAAGAAAGAAAGGGCTGTCAATACCCGAGCCGCAACACGTCGAGTCGTTTCGTGGCTAACTCAAACAGGAGGGTGGTAAGTAGCCAGGCAGATAATAATATCAGTAATTAATAATAATATTGATAATATAATCCATACGTGAAGCTCTACCGTCAAGCAGGCTGGCTTTTGTCGCCTCTTACAACACCCTATTCTGCCTGTATTGTAGGTCTATTAAATTTATTACTAATTGTTAGACAACTGCCTGAAAAAGATACTGTTTTAATATTTTGGCAATGTCTGCAATCACACTGTCGCGATGCATTCAACCTCACCACTTACATTAAACCTGCTTACATTAAACCTTTTTTTTTATCGAGGGGGAAACTTTCAAAAGGTACCCGGTGCCGTGGGAACGACACAGGGTTATGTGGGATTTTTACCCACTAAAATCCCCCCGGTGGCCTTCCTCAGCGCTTGTGGAGAACTCCGGGATCTCCAAAAGGAGCACAACCGGAGTCCTCCAAGCGCGGCGCCCTTATATTCGGACTGCGCCCGCGAGGAACTAAAGGCCCCATCGCTCTCCATCGCCTTACAACGGTATGCGGACACACATACCGTCGTCGTCGAGCTCCCACTCTAGCCGCCCGCAACCCCGAAAGCCCCCTTTTAGTCACCTCTTACGACAGGCAGGGGATACCGAGGGTCGTATTCTAGTCCCGAGCCACAGGGACACCGGTGGCGCTATGTGCGCCCACCGTGGCGCCGTGCAAGACGCCTCCGTCTCCGAGCCGGGTCTGCACGTTCTCTAGCCCGTTCGACTTCCTCCTTTTCGGTCATAACATGGTCACAGAAAGCGACCATGCTGTCCCATGCTTCGCCAGAACGGACCATCGCTGCGACTACGCCATCCGGGGAGAGGTCCGGCCCCACTTTTTGCACCAGGATCCGCCGCTCGGTCTTCCACACTGGACAGTGCTCGAGCGTGTGCTGCGCGGAATCCTGGGCATCACCGCAATGGTGACACTGCGCTGTCGCTTCTCTCCCTATTCGGTTCAGGTACCACCAAAGCAGCCATGCACCGAAGCTGGGCAGTATGGCACTCACAACGCGTTGGCGTATGCCCCGCGGCTCCCGCAGTCGCTCGCGTCAGCGACGCAGGGCACGCAGTCTGGCGTCTCTCCGAGTCATTTTGACCGTCTCATAGGTATAAGGCTCAGTCCCCTGGTGGAGAATGCGGATCTTAAAGAAAATCTCAGCATTCATATCCGCCAGAATGTCCATGGGCGGAAACCGCGCCAGGACTGTGGCCGCCTCGTACGAGATAGTTCGGTATCCACGTGCCACTCTAATCGCGATCGTACGTTGCGCGGCGTTCAATTTCGCCGCGCGGCTTCGACAGCCCGACAATCTGTGCGCCCATACGGATGAACCGTAGAGCGCGACAGAGCGCACGACACCCGCGTAGAGGCGGCGGAATTCCTCCCTCGGTCCCCCGAGATTTGGCAGCAGTCTGTGCAGAGCACCCGCTACTTTGTGAATCCGGGGGACGAGACGGTCAAAATGCTAGTCGAAGTTCCAACGGCGATCCAGCACCAGCCCGAGGTACTTCAGGTGCTTGCCCACTTCCACGACAGTGTCACCTACACGCACCGACAGGTAGGGAGGTTCCACATTAGACCGATGGCCGTGGAACCATAGCGCCTCGGTTTTGTTCGGCGCTACGCAAAGGCCGATGCTGCGTATCTTTGCGACGACGCATGCCACCCCGAACTCGGCCAACCGCACCGTCCTCTCAAACGACTCACCCTCAGCCAGGACGAGAGTGTCGTCGGCGTAACAAACTATGCTGACGCCGACGGGCAGCTCCGTCCGGAGCACGACATCGTATGCGAGATTCCACAGGAGTGGTCCTAAGACAGACCCCTGCGGAACCCCGCACACTACGCGTCTCTCCAGGACACTCCCGTAACGGCCCGGATAGCTGACGCTCCGGTCCGACAGATAGGCCGCCACAACGTTCTGCAAATAGGAGAGGCACCTGATGATGGGCTAGGGCCTCTCTTATCGCATTCCAGGGCAGAGAGTTGAATGCGTTGACGATGTCAACCTGCTGTGTAATGTATGGCCTGCTCTGCGATCGATCGGACGCGGAGGACAGCATCGACTGTCGAGCGCTCCTTTCGGAAGCCATACTGACAGTCCGACAGGTCCGGGCCATTGCGCGCCAGATGTTCGTTGACACGAGCGGCAACTATCCTCTCGAACAGTTTGCCAGACTCGTTCAACAAACATATCGGCCTGTAGGCTAAAGGTGAGTCCGTTGATCTTCCCGGCTTGTGCAGCAGCACGACTTTTGCCTGTCGTCAATCCGACGGAAAGTGGCCGGCGCGGAGGCAGCTGGTAAACAGCCGGCGCAGCCTCTCCCCGAGAACGGTCAGCGCCAGCACCCAAGCCCGACCTGGGATTCCGTCTGGGCCTGGTGCGGTGTTTCGGGCGGCTAATCACCTCACCCCTTTTTTTTTTGTTCTGGCGGGAAAAAATGTACCTAACCGCACACCCCGTCGTCCGGGGAGACAACGGGGTAGTGTGGGGCCCTCATCCACTAAAAATAACCCGCCATGCGCCCTCACCCGCCTTTACAAGGCGGGCCACGGGTACCGCATACGTTGCTCCGTGGCCCGCAGGCGGCTGCCCCATCGGGCACCCTCTCCTATGCGACGCGCCGCGCACTTGGGCGTCGCACTAGGCGTACGCTGGGCGTAGGCTGTTGTTTGGGCGGACGGTGGGCAATCCCCGGCCCGACCGTCCGCAGCCTCGGCTAGGGCGGCATCAGACGCATGTGAGCGCGCCTGCGCGGCCCTGCGCGCCGGCGGCGAGTTGGGTCTGAAAGGAGCGAGTCCTCCCGGGCCCTCTCCGCCGCCTCCTTCTGCGACATGACGTCCTCGCAGAAAGTGGCGACCGCGGTCCAGGCCCTGTCACTGCCAACCATCGCTCGCGCAACGGCCGGCAGCGACAGGTCCTCTCCTATTACTGCAGCGAGTTCCCGGCGCTGCTCAGCCCAGGCCGGGCACGACTCGAGCGTGTGCTGCGCCGAGTCCTCGCTGCAGTCGCAGTGGTGGCAGCCCGGAGTCGCTTCCCTTCTTGCGATTACGTGCAGGTACTTGCCAAAGCAACCGTGCCCCGACAGCACCTGCACGAGTCGAAAGGTGAGGACTCCGTGCTGCCGCACCGTCCACTCTTCCAATATCGGCTGGAGCGCCGCTATTGTCCGTAGACCAGCCCGGGGCGTCTCCAGTCGAGTCTTCCACCATGTGAAGGTGGTGCGGCGGGCGTGGGCCCGCCACGCGTTGATTGTGCTCGGCGGGGGGTTAGCGCCCCCGCTCCGCACCGCCGACACCCGCCGATAAACATCGGCAAGCACTTCCGCCTCCAGGTCCCACGGGGGGGTTCCGGCCAACGCGCACGCGGCCTCGACGCCCACCGTGCGGTAACCGCGTATCGCCCTGACCGCCATGACCCGCTGTGGACGCCACAGATGGGTCCTATTTTGGGCAGTCAGGGACTCCGCCCACACAGGGGTGCCGTATAGCGCCATCGACCGGACCACCCCGGCGTAGAGCCGTCGGCACGCCAGACTCTGTCCGCCCATATTCGGCATTAAACGCCCGAGGGCGGACGCCGTGCCGACTAGCTTCGGCGCGAGTTGGCGGAAGTGCTCGTCGAAGCACCACCTTCCGTCGAGTACCAGGCCCAGATATTTCATGTGGGCCCGGATACCGACCACGGTTGAGCCAACCGTTATCGAGGCGCCGGCGGGTGGACCACGTCGAGGCCCATGAAAGAGCAGGGCCTCAGACTTGTTTAGGGCCACCCTAAGCCCCAGCGCTTCGATTCTCCCGACCACCTCCGCGATACCTGAGGTGGCCAGGGATGCCGCCTCCTCGAAGGTCCCGCCCCGGGCTGTGACCAGAGTGTCATCGGCGTAACAGATTACGCCCAACCCGGGGGGGAGCCGGCCACGGAGGACCCAGTCGTACCCGATGTCCCACAGGAGCGGTCCGAGAACAGAACCCTGCGGGACGCCGCACGACATGGGCCTCCTGACAACGTCCCCTTCCCGGTTAACGAAGAGGACGCTGCGGCCGTCGAGATAGTCCTCCACCAGCCGTCTCAAGTAGAGGGGAATCACCTCACCGCCTGCTCCAACTCTGCCTCAGTGACGGCCAGCTCTTTCGACCATGCCACTGCGTCTGGCCTTGGCGAGGCAACGGGGTCGTCCGGAGTGTAAGGGAACAGGTTTCCCATGACGCTCGAGACAAAGTCGGGACTGAGGGTTTCCGTCAACGGTGGAACCCGAGGGCGCAACTTGTCCAGCACCATCTTATAGGAGCGTCCCCACGGGTCCCTGTCCAGACTCTCCAACAGTCCCGACCAGCTCCTGGACTTGCTCTCCGCGATAGCGGTCTGGAGCGTGGTCGTCGCGTCACATAACCTCAACCTCACCACTGGTTCAACAAAACAACACTGAAGACTAACCTGACAAGGCGCGTTAGCGTATTGTTACGTTAACATGTTGAATAAAACGACAGGTCACATTATTTTTCACGGCAACCAGTTAATTACTTGGTCATAATTGTATTAGCGCCTTCTTCATAATAATGGGTCGGCACGATGCCCTTCACCAATATTTAAATCTCTCCACTCCACACTACTAATTTGAGGATTTCAAATAACAACGCTCGTTCTAATTGTATTGTACTTTATTGGCCAGCACGACTTAGTCATTCGACACAACAAACGAATGACCCATTTAAGCGATTCCCGCCACCAGCTCAGTTCTAAGTCAAGTTTAAACTATATTTAAGAATGTTCAATTCTCCACGTAAAGAATAAATTCAGATACTAGGATATATATCCGCTTTATTTAAACAGAATTACTCAGTCTGTAATAACTGCTCTTGATAGCATCGACGATTATTTACTTAAGATTTTAGATTTTACTATCATTACAACAACTTGTCATCAAAAAAAATGTCAACTGTATTTTTATACTTTGTCATTTTAACTAATATACATATACACAGAGGCTATATGAGAATTAGTTTTAGTCGTAATATTCTGAAACAAATAATAATAACACAGGGGAGCTTCCGACCGAGTACATATCTTCATGTCTCTAGTACATTGTGCGGCTGTATAACACGAACGCGGGTCACGATTTCAATTAAAACCGAGACTTTCTTACGATGAAGGTTTCCAGGAACGAACAAATGATTAACCAGTTAAGTAACTTATCAACTATTGTACGCGTATTATGTTTTTGTGATCGCGTTCAAGTATTGATTATCATAACGGTGTTTTGTGTTTTTATTGTATAGATAAGATACATTAAAATTCATCTTTTAACCATAACAGGTAGCCAATCCAAATTTTAATAGACAATGGCGGTCCTAATGGCGGATATCTGAACAGATACTCGAGTAACAAAATAATAGATTATAGATAAACTGTGTACAATTTTTTTGTCCATTTTGAAATTGACAAAAACTCAAAATGTAGCACTTGGTATACAAGTAACTATAGTACAAATTCTAAACGAATCTAACAAATAATAAACTGAGTGGAACTGATCGTAATAAACAGTCTCAGTTCGATTTTTCTAAAACAAATAAATGTTCTTAACATTTTTATCGTTTGCGGCTGACAAACGATTTTTGTTAATCCATGATTTTGATTTTGATAAAACTTTAAATTTAGTTACGTATTGTGAAGTTAATCTTGTTAATGGGAAACGAAAATCGAACAAAGTCGGAAATTTTGAACACCCATTTAATACACCATTAGTTCGACCAAAATATATAACAAAAAAATCTACACCTTGATTTATTCTTACATATGGCTACGAAAGGAAACACAGACGACAATGAACAAAGAATGACTTACAAATGAAAACATCTAAGGAGAATGAAGGCACATTTAATATTAATTTATTGTTTGGTTGCTAAATTGTTATATTCATTTTTTATAAGTCCATCCACACTAGATACTTCTCTCTATCGTATGTCATTAGTATAGCATGTATTGGGTATGTGTCAGAATAAATGATTAAAAGCGGCTGTTTATCCGCCCCGAATACAATTTGTATTTAGTATTGTTACGAAGCTTCTCGAAGTCGGCAGGCTTACGAATTTTCTAGAAGGGTGGCCGACCGTTATGGTGAGGCAAACAATAGAGGCAATAAAAGAGAAACCCAGGTAGTGATAAAAACTACCTGGGTCACTCCAGGCCAATCTGGCCCGTATGCCTCAAGCAAAAGGGGCGAGATTAGCATATGTGAGGGCCGAAATGGGGTTGTTACTTGACCCGCTATTGTTATGTCGATTTTCGGGAATTCCTGTTGATGTTGTTTACTTCAACAAAGGGCGTGGAAGGATCTGGAAGCCCGGAAATCGATATAAATAGCGGGCAGGGTCGGCCATAAGGCATTCGGTCTCCGGATACGAAGTGAAGAGTTCTCTCCCTACGAAGTAAAT
The DNA here is from genome assembly GCA_003671415.1 of Megathymus violae. Taxonomy (NCBI): domain Eukaryota; kingdom Metazoa; phylum Arthropoda; class Insecta; order Lepidoptera; family Hesperiidae; genus Megathymus; species Megathymus violae. The sequence continues at coordinate 2,813,301 of PDGT01000047.1, read as the reverse complement.
ACCAGCGATCTACGAGTGTAACTGTGATTGTGAAGTCTGTGTGAAGAAAAATAAAGTCTCTGCGGAACTATTGTGGCATTTTTACGAGCCTACGGATCCTGACACGTAACAGTATTTTTGGAAATTGTCCCGACACAAAGGAAGATTAGACAATTTTGTAGTATTTATTAGTATTGTTAGCGTAAATAAACAACAAGACCATAACACCAAGTCTGAAGTAGTGTGTTAACATACCAATAAATATACTCATCACAGCTCACCCCAATAGGGCGGCATCCAGTTGAGCTAATCTATTACCGGGTGAAATGATGCATGCATCCTTCTCCGTTCCACAATAAATACGATCTAAAATAGGACCCACAATGTTTACAGAAGACTTCATCCGAGATGCTTCTGGTGATGTTTCGATAAAGGACACGTCTGTCCGACTATAGGACAGTAATAGACTATTTGATAGGACCAAAATAAATGGCATCGGAAATCGTCGTTCACACCGCATGCCCGGCTAAGAACTGACGAAATTCGAGCTTACAGCGTAAACAATAAAGCGCATTTCTTGTGTCACGGCCGTGCGCATTGGAATGGGTTCAGTTGGACACGGCGACGAGCTCCACGTTTGCTATTGGTTGAATTCGTACAAGTGCCCATTGCAAACCTGTATGTATTCCATCTTTGTAGAGATAAAAAGAACTTGCTGAATACGAGAGACGTGCAATTGTATGCTATAATCGAAGAAGTCGCAAAAACAGTTTGTGTCGAGATCGTTATTCGTGTGTAATTTTAACGAGACCACGTTGTCAATACCCACATGCCGATTTGTATAGTACACCATAAAGTAATATACTTTTGAACCTGTGTAACAATCGTGAGTTGTTAGCGCAAACTTAATTCTGTACGTTAGTTATGGACAAGTCAAGATCAAGTATAGTGTCAAGTACGGAGGACATTCACAATTCCAATCGAATACGCTCCTACATGAAATCTAAAATAATAATCCTATAAGCTTTATCCATCATTTACTTATAAACCCAATGGATACCCTCTGTCATCATCTGGTTATCAAAGCATGGCAACATATATGAAACGATGCCTGTTGGGAAAGAATTGTCCTCCAATAGCATCATTGCCTCATGGTTCTGATGTAAAAACTCATTGCGTTTCCCGTGTTTAGCCATTTGGATCTATGTATGGACCTCAGAGAATCCTCACACCTCAGCTGAATAATACGCTAATAGATCCACATTAATGTAACTAGGGATCACATATTTTAAAATATGAAATTGGCAAATTTTTGGCCGAAATGACGTTTTTAAAGTACTACATTTTTAAAATACATTTATAAATCATACTATATAAAACATTTTAAAACATATTATACTAAGCTTTTTTTATATAATATATAAATTTCCTATGATTTGAAACTAATGTCATCGCAGAATTTATAAATTTGTTTCGCCGCGACCACGATCCATGCAACTGGGTCGAAATATTGGCAAACAAATAAAAACGTATCGTGAGTACCCGCTACATAATAGAATGTATATAAATTAGCTCTATATAGCCCTCCGCGAAATTATTTTCAAATTAATAACTAAGATCTACCAATACAAAAATACAAGGAAAAAACATAACAACAAATAAATATTAAAATAACAAGTAAATAGCACCCGCATTCTTTTAGGCTGAGTATTTCTAGTTTTGTGAATTGGAAACATACTATTTTACTATTATAGTATGTAATAGCCAAGCCAGGCATGGAAAATTTTAGTTATTGCCCTTGTAATAAAATGTCCATATTAACTTATATTTCTTAAGTTACTAATGTATCATCAAAATCAAAATAGTTCAGTGGTTTTAGTGTGACACGTAGTCAGACAGACATATAGTCAGACAAGAAATACAAAAAATGTTTTCATCTCTATATCGATAACAGAGTTTATCTTCACTAAAATTTCTAAAGAATCTTGAATGTACAGATTCGAACCCGTTACAATGAACTTATCAATTTACCTAAAATAATTATGATGATTACCGCAGTGAAAAAAAAACGGCTTTAAATTTCATGCATTTGTTATTTCGACACTGACCTGTTTTTTAACCATGTCCTACATCCGCATAGATCCGCTGATATAAACTTTATACAGTGTAATTAAAGTTGAATGTCAGTTGCCTATCGATGTTTTATCGATGATATCAAACTACAATTTAAAATGCTCGTCTATCAAACGGGGTTCGTATCGGATTACTGCCACTGATGCATCGACAGCCACGAGCCGCTCCAGCAAGATATAATGTGGCGAGGAAATAAGACCCGGCGTCAACTGCAAACACTAATGTTGTGGACAATTGTTATTATCTACTTCAACTGTGCTAAATCATTCATTCTATCTTTTTAGCCGACTTCAAATAGGAGGTCATCTATATGTCATATATATATATATATATATATATATAGATAGATATGATATTTAGAATTATTATATTCACGTGATGAAAAATTTACCGTTCACAGGATTAATGGAGAGTCTCCCTGGGTGCCATACGTATCGTACATCAACGATTTTGATTTTTTGTGGTTAACTTTTTGGGATACCTGGGTGCCGTACGTATTGTACATCAACGATTTTGATTTTTTGTGGTTAACTTTTTGGGATACACTAAAAAACAAACAAAAAAATCTCAAGTACATCACTTCACATGACTTCAAATGAAAAAGCTTGTTATTGAGACATAATATTTGACCATTTTTATATACAGAGGTTTAAAGATATTAAACAAAAAGTAAGGAAACCTTACCATTCCCATCCCCTTATCCCCGAGACCAGAGTTTATAACCACCACCATTTTTTAATATGAATCCGCACTCTCAGGTGTGTGCAGGTTTCCTAACGAAGCGAGTGAAACTTTGAAAAATTAGATGCATGCAGGAATTGAATCCGCATCTCTCTTACTTTTAAATTATTGGGTTATCACTGCTATTATATATACATGCATATATAAATATATATATTCGCTTCGTGAGGAAACCTGCACACCTGACAGTTCTCCATAATGTTTTCAAAATGGCGAATGAAGTCTGCCAACCTGCACTTGGCCGGCGTGTCGGACTATAGCTTTAACTCTCTCGCTCTGAGAGAAGAACCAAGCCCAGCAGTGGGATAATTACAGGTTGTAATGATGATGTTGAAACTTTTTTATAATAAGGAACGTTCCTTTCAGAAATTAGTTTAAATGCGGGAGGATATTTTTATTTCGAAAAAAGTAATAGTCTTAGTATGCTGCAATTACCAACACAATCAAAATATGTCACAGAGTGGAACTAATTTTGTAGGATACCTCTTAGTACTTGGGGAATAATGAAGGGAAATCTTAAAATTATAAACACAAATATACTACCAACAACGCCCCGATTTAAGATGATGTTTCAAAAGTTACAGATGAAACAAAATAACTGTGTATCAAAACAGTGCTTGAAACTACTGTAACATTTACGCAACCAAAATTGCGGTGGCCAGGTAGTAAACAATACGTCTAGGAAGGAAAATTACCGCGGTACAAAAACCAATAAATAACTCAGAAGAAGGCTTACAGATTTCATATGATTACAGAAATAAAATACACACACATATATATATTACTGTGATTTTCACTATGAATTGTGGAACGACCCACACAGACTCCAAGGATCACCGTCAATCGCTATCGGCGCAAACACTTTCTGCTTCAGTAAATAGACACTCATTTAATTCAATAAGACGATTGTTACTCATTATTTCAAAATACAATCTTAATTGAGCTCGTCAATCATCAACGTTATTATAAATATACATTTCATTAATATTGTTACTTATAACTTATTAATAATATTGTTTTCCTATTATAAGTATTTAATGTAGAATTTTAATATTAATATGCTTGAAAGCTTTTATATTTTTTTCATTTTTCGGTTGGTTTTATTATCACGCAAAAAATAATAATAATAATAATTTTATTACAGATTCCACAGTTTCGGAAAACGATGAATGAAATTGACGTCTACCGTATAGTACATAAAAACATTTTTTTTTATAAAATAACTGAATGTCTGATATCAATCGCCCCCAATGGTACAATAGTAAATAGTGATACAGTCTAAGATTAATTTATAAAGCCTATTCACTCTCCTCTCAAGACTCCCACATCGTAAGTAGGCGGGAACTCCGACACGGGCAAACTATTCCAATCGTTTACAGGGCGCACAACGAATGACGGCGAAATACTTTGGATACAACCAGAATTATATCTACAATCGTGCATGGTGGTAAGTATCGCATAACGTCCAAGTGTAAGGCGATCATCTGACGTGGATAATTGCTTTCTTGCGGACGAAATCACAGACGAAACGATGACTATAGTTCGTTATAATATGGAAATATTTAAAGAATGTAAAAGTTACAAAAATTATACTTATGAATAGTCACATCACTATCTATTGCACGCAGATGTACCAAAGCGTGACGACTTGTTTC
>PDGT01000047.1:2794403-2808696 GCA_003671415.1 Megathymus violae | reverse complement strand
TTTATACTTTCTGTTATTGTATCTGATGGCTTATATAAATTATTATCTTAGTGCGGGGCTGTGAGTGTGTAAACATGTATTTATTAATTGTAACTAATTTGAGCTGAAACGACCGAGTAGTACACCCGCAACATTCTGAAGATTTTATTGTACTGTCTGAAAACGAAAGCAAAAATATTTTTTTCCCTTGCTCTTTGATAAAGATAAATACCAAACGCCTTAAAATTGTTATTAAAGCTTGTTTCAAACATGTTATAGAATCCTGTGAAAAGTTACAAAGGTTTTATCGTTACTGTTAAATTACACAGGAAAATTTAAACTCCATAATATTCGAAGAAGTTTAAAACATTGTGGGAATATTTAATAAATCCCGTATAACTCTGCATAAATTATAAGTAGCGCTCGTAGTTACTATTTTAACCAAAAACTGAAAGACTGGCTAGTATTAGAGTACATAGGTGACAATGTGACCCCGTAAACTGTATAGATGATGCGTTTCTTCTTATATAAAAATAGGGAACGAGCTACGCTACTCATCTGGTCGTAAGTGATCGGTACAACTATTGGACGTTTCTTGCAATCATCAGCCAGAACTAATATTATTAGATAGTTTATTGTTTATGTTAATAGCAATTAAACGAGTTGATGAACGTACGTGCACTGCACCAGGGGTTATACCGATGAGTCCGATGCATTGCCGGCTACAAACGAAATTGTGAAACCGCTTCTAAGCTCGCTCTCCGTTGAAACCAAAACACGTTCAAACATTTCACGATAGATTTTACAAAGCTAATGATACTAACTACGTAATACACAGTCATGATTGAGTCTGACCAGAATCCATTTTCCACATCCACTATCACTCGCAAACTGAATCTTGTTATTGCCGTCAAAAAAAAAAGAATTATTTAACATGACATTAAACGGACGCTCTGTAACCTATTACGCAAACGTACAACAGAAACATTAGAAATATAAACAAAAGCCAAGCGCTCTCCAATTACACAACGGGAACACATTAAGGAGTATGTTATTACCTAACGTTACGGCAACAACATCAAAATTGTAAGGCGTGTACTTTACAAACCACTGTGCGCCCTGAATGTTCACATTTGTGGTGTTAATACATAAAAGCGAATGTCGCAAAAGTTGAAGCGACAACTCCTGCGACACTGTGGTGTAGTTCAAGCTAAGCGATAGAGGAGATTGCAGCACTGACACAAACTCCTACGGAATTTATTTGACATAATTTTTTTTTAGTGTAATGCCTACGAGTGTTAACCGCGAAGTGAAGAGAGTAGAGTCGTAGAATCTACTACCCTGATGATGGTCTGTTTCGGAACGAAACACGTGTTGGTGACGGTATGTCTGTTGGTATATACTTTTATCATAATTGCATGTTTTCCTTGGAGGTTTCATGCATGTACAGAAATATCATCATACGAGTACATTGTGTTTGCAGATTGTTGCAAAGTAAATTAATACTATTTTAATAACAATGAATTTCCGCAAAGTAACGCCTGATACTATCAACTATATATACATATCTCTATCAGTGGTATGTATAATAATATTAATTAATTATTAAATTCAAACGAAGTCGAAACGGGTCATTAGTCATTATTAATAAAGTAATCACACTGTACAACATTATTAGCTTATAATATTACGTATTAGCATTCAGTGCATTAAAGTTATTAGCGCGGAACATACGCCGTTGTTTTCCGTATAAAATTATTACTGGCATTTAAACTCGGCATAGGTTTAACTTCTGTTTCTAATTATGAGATGGGGACTAATAGTACTACTACCGCTGGGATCAACTGACATTACATCTAACATCGATGTAGGAATTAAATCTGACAACTCTTTAAGAATTACAACTCCAATTATTAAGTTCCCTTCGGGATAAATTCCTGCATAATTATCTACCTATTGTTAACGTCGGTTTTATGCATATTTTTATCCATTCGTATTACCTTCCTCTTCTCGCGATTCCTCGCGATGCACCTCTATTTGTTGCGATCTTCAGCATTACGGGAACATTGAATAAGGGATGTTTGTGTTGTAGCTTTTATCAGATTTGTCCAACGCATAGATTATCGGCCGCGTGATAGCTTGTCTTCCACACGTCCCTGAACGAGTCGCTTCATGGAGTGTTGATTGCAAACAATGTGATGTGCCCGAAATATTTCAGAATTTTCATTTGCACAGTCGACGTCAATCTCTTTTTAATTTTCAGTTCTCTCATGATCGATACATTGTTTGGAACGCTATCCAGGGAATCCGCAGCAGTTTCCGCCGGTACCACATTCTTATTATAGGGTGCTTTTCTAACATTTACATATATATTACAGGACGGATGTGATCTTTCATGAGATTTCCTTTCTTGTAACTTGCTAGCTCGAATTCCCTTTGTAGTCGTATCAGAATAATGAAAATGGAATATTCCACAAGTACATACACTATACTTGTCCTAAAATAATTAATTAAATAAATGATTAAGTAATTATTATTTTTTTGATAGTTTTAATAATTACTGGATTAAGACTTTGGGTTATACTTTTATTATGTCAATTTTCTTCAATCGTGTTCCCGCCATTAAATTGTCAAAATGACATTTCTTACTTTTTTATTTCAATTACTATAGGTTGGAACAAAGTTTTGGCCTAGGCCGACATACATATAAGATAAATTTATTTGAGTGACTAGGGAATCTGTCTTTGAATTTTCAGGGCCCCAGTACAGTAACTTGGTGTGAAAACAACATCATTCACTACGACGACATGTGATAATTACTTCTGCTTGATAACGTATTCAAGCAAAATTATACTGCACATAGCCGCATAGGGTATAAATACCTTATAAGATACTCAAAAAAATTTACACTTGAAAATTTTGGGGGTAATAGAATCATCACAAACCACATCAGAGTTATCGCCAGCCTTCGATCTAACTGAAAAAAAACTTAATTCGTTTGCGTCTCATTTTAAAAATCGAAGAATGGGTGCCACATAATGTTGTTGAACCCAATCACCAAACCCGCGTCGAAGGTTGCATGATGTTAGTCAACCGTCATAATAATGAGTGGATCCTGTGGAATAATCTGAAACACTGCAAGAAGAAACTGATGAGTGTTTGATAGACCTATGCTGGTGTTACCTAATTCATCTACTTTAAATCAGGCCAGACAAGTAGTGCAAAGTAAACTGTCAACTATTGAAAAAAATTATGAAAAATATCATCACTAAACAACCGCAGACATTCAATTGGTCCAAGCCGCTGCTCCGTCGGGATAACTTTGAATCACATTTAGCAACTTTGACGGAAACTATGATAGTGCAAAGTGAAAACTCCGAGTTGTTTACTGAACTCTGCATCTCCAGACTGCCCTAACTAATTATCAGATTTTTCCTAAATTTATGAATGGTGAAAATTATATGTGTGCACACTCACACACAGACACAGGCATCGGACACGCAGCCACGCAACAAACACAACTACGCACACACAGAGACAGGCATCGGACTCGAAGCCACACAACAAACACGACAACGCACACACAAGTACACGCACATGCATTCAAATTTATCCTAAAACTACAAATATAAATACTATAATACTCTTCTATTCAACAAACTGCCCTCGCTTCGCTTCAGAAAAACTACTTTACGCTTAGAAATAGCTTCTGCGTGGTTTATGACTGGGTTTTTCTCGTTCTGTGAATTAGAAATACATATTGTGGTGTTATGGCATAATAAAGAGTTGTGGGCACACGTTGTCACCAATGACAAATGTCAGTGGCTGTCATTCGTAAACTGCGAGTGTACGTGCGGCCACGGCTATACAGAGAATAATTGCTTTATTTAAATTATCCCCTAAATACTTATCCCTGTGACAAGTGGACGTCACACATATATTACTTCATAAACCTTTTTTTATGGACGCATTGAGATGAAACAAACTTTAAATATTAAGTGACTGGCTTACTGCAATATATTAGTGAAAACCGTATCGAAATCGGATAAGCCGTTTCTGAGATTAGCGCGAACAAACGCACAGACAAACAAACAAAATTGTTTAACGACTATTGTTTTGGATTCTATTGCGTTAATAAAAGCACCTCGTAGTAGTTTTTCTCATATATCCCTAATGTACAAAAAAACGTTCAGTTAGGATTTAATTACATGTATAGATATAGATTATAGATACGAATGCATCATTGTTATAAGTTAATTGCCACTTATCTCTGATTAACACGTAGGATAGCCAGAGATTACCCGGATCTACGAGGAATCCATTACACATTCGATATGCGTTTGCCGAGTGTTCGACTGTCCAATTAAATTTAACTCGATGATAATATGACACTACATAGTTTAACTACCAAGGCGCAGTTGCATGGAAGGATAATGTTGTAATGAATATGTACGTAACAAGAACGAATTACGCATGCAAGCTTAATTACATTGACATCACTGTGACGTCCACTTGTCACAGGGGTAAGTATTTAGGGGATAATTTAAATAAAGCAATTATTCTCTGTACAGCCGTGGCCGCACGTACACTCGCCGTTTACGAATGACAGCCACTGACATCTGTCATTGGTGACAACGTGCGCCCACAACTCTTTATTATGCCATAACACCACACCTCTCCCTTTATAACAAATAGAAATCTGAACATCTAATTAACTTTAATCATTTTTCTAAATGATAAATAACAAACATATATAACCTAATATTATCGTAACATATTGAATCATTTGTTTTACATTAAATTTAGTATGTATTAGATTTCTTAATTAATCATCTTTGTCTGCCTCGCAATTACTAGTTTCTGATTTTGATTTATCATCTTCACATATTTGCCACTGTCCCTCAACTCTTTTTAGATGAATAATGTTTCTCTTTAGTTCTTGTGCTATCTCATCGTTTCTTATATTATATTCTGGACCTTTACAATTTATGACCGTGTGTGGTATTGGATTATAACTAGTATTAAGTTTATTGTCCTTTACCATATTGTTGATGTAAACCTTTTCACCAACTACTATTTCTGCATCACTTACTTTTCTTTTCTTATCCTCATATTGTTTCCCCTTTTCCTTCATAATTTTGTTTTTGTCTTTAACCTCTGAAATGAATGGATTTTCTAAATCTATAAGAGAAGGTATTTTGTCACGAAACTGTCTGCCAAAAAATAACTCTGACGGAGTTTTTCCAGTAATTGAATGTGGGGTACTATTGTACATTGTAAGATACAATAGTAGGTCTTCATACCAGTTTGACCGTTGACTTTGGCTTATTTTGAGGCGTTTTAGAATATCCCGATTTTGTCTTTCAACTTCGCCGTTTTGTTGAGGTGAACATGGCGTCGTGAAATAAATTTTTACGCCTAATTCAGAACAAAATAGCTTAAAATCTTCACTAACAATTTGTCTGCCATTATCTGCGGTAATACTCTGCGGGGTTCCTAATCTAGAAAAAATCTCTTTTAATACTTTTATTGTCTCAGCAGAGGTTACGACCTTCATTGGTTTTATTTCTTTGTATCTACTAAAATAGTCAACTATAACAAACAGATGATGCCCACTGAGAAGCGGACCTAAAAAATCAATTGCAACGTCGATCCAAGCTTGTGATGGCAATTCACGACGCTTCATTGGTGTTGGAGGGTTTGGCGCCGACACCAAGGTGCAACCCTTACAGCTTTTTACTAGTCTTTCAACATCAGCATCTATTTTAGGCCACCATACCTTGGTACGTAATCTAGCCTTCATCGCAACAATACAAGGATGTCCTTCGTGAGCTGCTTCTAATACTTGATCTCGCAATCTACGTGGAATTATTATTTTATTTCCTCTTAACAAAAGTTCGTTATTCATCCAGAGTTCTGTCTGGAATACCCTGTAAGTGTTTATTGATTTATCCCAGTTATTTGATTTCAGGCTCTCTTTGACAAGTTGAATTTCTCTATCTTCTAAAGATGCTTCTGTAATTAAATCCATAGCTACTGCACAGGGTCTAGCTAGTTGAACAATTTGGTTTATATGATATTCATCTTCAAACGGCTGAGGGTTATCAGTAGTGCAGAGTCGCGACAAACAATCAGCGATATTGTTCTTTCCAGGCTTATATAACACTCTAAAATTGTAGGCCTGAAGGCGTAATACCCAACGCTCAATTCTGGCGCATGCTTTAGATCTACTACCGAATATTATTTCAAGTGGTTTGTGGTCTGTTACTAAATCGAATGATTCCTTACCGTAAAGGTACATTCTAAAATGTTCTACGGCCCAAACTAGCGCAAGTGCTTCTTATTCTGTCTGACAATAACGTTTTTCAACATCGGTGAGGCTTTTATTACCAAAAGCAATTATACGTGGCCCGCTATTATCGGTTTGGATAAGCACCGCTCCTAATCCTACAGGACTGGCGTCTGCCATAACAATGGTTTTATCATTTGGGTCGTAATACGCTAATGTTTGGATATTGCTTAGAGATATTTTTAACTCGTTAAACGATTTGGTTTGCAACGGTCCCCAATGATTGCGAATATTTGCATTTTTACTTAATTTCAAAGTTAATAATCTCCTGAGAGGTTCTGATTTAGTCGCCATATCGGGAATCCATTTGTTCACGTAATTTATGAGTCCCAAGAAACTTTGTACTTCATCGATGGATAATGGTTCCCTGAAGTTTGTAACTACTTTTATATATTTGTCTAATGGTCTAATGCCGTTAGAAGATAATTAATGACCTAAAAATTGTACGTTCTCGACATTGAAAACGCATTTCTCATGATTCAAAAGGATATTCTTTTCTTCAAAAATTTCTAAAACTTTTTTGAGTCTGGCGTTGTGTTCATGATTATGTTGACCATAAACTACAATGTCGTCTATAAAATTAACAACCCCATCACATGGTAAAATGATTCGTTCTAAGATCTTTTGAAATAGTTCTGGCGCGCATGAAATACCGAACATTAACCTTTTATATCTATAAAGACCTCGTCCTGTTATGAATGTAGTAATATCCCTGGAATCCTCGTTAATTTTAATTTGATGAAATGCATTCTTGATATCTAGTTTAGAAAAAACTAGTGCCTTTTTAAACTTTGGAAGTAACTGGTCCATTGTGGTTAGTGGATGATTTTCCCTTAAGATAGCTTTATTAGCACACCGCATATCCACACATATTCTTACATCCCCATCAGGTTTCAGCACAGGCACTATCGGCGAGACCCAACCTGATGGATTTTGTACCGGTTCAATAATATCCAATTTAACAAGTTCTTCGATTTTTTTTTATTAATTTTCCCCTCTAATGGAATTGGTACTCGTCGATATGGCTGAGCCACTGGTTTTACAGTCCTATCTATAGAAATATTGAGTTGTAAGTTTTTTATTTTAGGAAAAGGACTTTCACTTATCGAGTTGACACCCAATCCTATTTTAAGCACCTTTAGGGAGATGGCTGTATCTTTTCCCAATAGATTTCGTGTACCTCCCTTGACGACATAAAAGGTCCCAGTTTTCACTTGATCTGCCACCTGAATTTCCGCGTTGAATGAGCCAACAACTGTCAAGGGTTTATCACTACCATAGGCAATAAATGTCTTTTGCGGCTTAATTACTTGATTACTGACAACAATTTTATTGTTTTTTAAGTAGTCCCAGGTCTTGTCACTGAAAATATTGCATTTACTACCAGAGTCTATGATCATGTCTACATAAACACCTCCTACAATACATCTCAAAGTAGTGTCATCATCGATGTGAAAAATATAATTTATGTCTGTTTTAGTTGCTGCTGATCTGTAGTTTGATATCTTATGATTTTCAGAACTACTGTCAGGTCTAAATTTCTTTTGTGGATATTTTGAATTTGAAGTTAAAATCTTCCTTTTATTTACTCGAGTTTTGCATTGGTTCCTGAAATGTCCTACAAAACCACATTTTAAACATTGTTTAAATTTGGCGGGACAAGTATTACTCTCTGGGCTATGAGTACTTTTTCCACATCGATAACACCCTACGCTCTCTGGGTTAGTCTTTTTTATATTAATTTTATTAATGCTGGGTGTCTGTACATCCTGATTATAGTCACTAAGCTGTCTTTCGACTGCCTCGATAGCATTTGCTTGTGTTATAATTTTGTCTAGTGTCACATCGTCCCATAAAGAGAGTATTTTCTTTCTCAGCTCTTTCGAGATACATTTTTCCACAATTTGGTCAATAAGATTATCTTCTTCACTTGTAAATTTACATTTACTGCTCTGAAGACGCAAGTGTACAAGAAACTTTTCAAACTTCTCACCCGGTTCTTGTTTTATTAATCTGAATAAATGCCTTTCGTAAATTTTACTTTGTTTGGGAGTGAAGTATTCGTCAAGTTTCTTCAACGTGACCAGATAAGCGTCATTAATTATTTGCCCTGCTTCGGCACCATCAGGTATATTGTGGTGGATTTCTGGTAACGCCAACCCTCCTAAGTGTAGAAGAGTAGCCTTTTTTCTCTCAGGTTCGATAATATTAGCTGCGATTAAATAAAATTCTAGACCACGCTTCCACTTCTCCCATCGTAAACCCACCGAAGATGTCTCACCTTCACAGTCAAATGTTTCGAGAGATGGTAATTGGGACATTTTGGGGCGCCCAAAAAAAAGGCAGTTTGGTTAGTACCACTGATGTGCGCTAATTGTGCGCTTGTCTTAGTACCAACTGACCTAGTCAGTTTACTACTACATGTACAATATATAAGTATTTGTATATTGCTAGTACCAACTGATGTCTCTGTTTACTACTTAGACCCTAATATTTCAGTCATTTTTATTGTTTAGTATTGATTTCCATGGCATCTAAGTATGTTCAGTTTAAATTAAATGTATATTTCAAGTTGTCGACGGCGATATTAACCAATGGTTAATGTAGTTATGTAAATAATTTATATGTCATCCCAAATTTAAAGTATTACAAAGTATCTGGACAGAGTTTTAAATAAACCGTGCAGTCATCATAATTGCATGTCATTTATATTTGACATGACTTAAATGCGTAGATAATGAATTGACTATAATATTAAATTTCTGATATGAGTTTACTGTATTTATATTATTTTTGGAAGGTAAGACATTTTTATAAAGAGCTATGATGGTAAATCCGAAATTGTGTTTTACATTCTACCCTTGATAACTGAATAAAACGTGTGATATGCCATATTGCACGAATACCTCTGATTTTATTATTTAGTTTTTAAATAAATCATATTAAGAGGTTTAGTTGATGATGTTGGGGTGATAATTAATAATAAACCATTTATACTAGCTGCACTTGTAATATTATGATTTTAAAACAACCTCCAAGCACTTTAACTTTTACTATTCATATTTCTTCCTTCCTCTTTTTTTTTGTATTGTTTATAATTACTTACCCTTCGTCTCGTCGCCACGTGTGACGTCCACTTGTCACAGGGGTAAGTATTTAGGGGATAATTTAAATAAATGAATTATTCTCTGTACAGCCGTGGCCGCACGTACACTCGCCGTTTACGAATGACAGCCACTGACATCTGTCATTGGTGACAACGTGCGCCCACAACTCTTTATTATGCCCTAACACCACAATCACCAAGTGAACAACGTGAAAAGATCCAAATGTAACATTAAATGAACAAAATACGTGTAGGGTATAAAAGAATAACAGTGACATTATTTATTTCGTCACGAATCTGTTGCTAGTGTAGCCGTAAAAGACTGAATTGGAATTATTGGAACTAAAACGCCTCTTATTACTGATACAGAAGTAGAAAACCAAGCTATTATGGAATATCTGAATGCAATACTTCTATGACACCATACACATTAAATTTAACAGTTAATACGCATTTACTACTATATAAGATATTTATCGTAGTTTTTCTCTCTAGGTTTTATACAGAAGTGTTCTGGAGCCAATATTGTTTTGAAGTATAGGGATCATTTTCAATATTTCATTGTACTAAATCGTAGTTTGTGACTGTTACTTTCTGTTACATATGTTTGTCTTGTTAACTTAATAAGTTTAAAACGTGCCCTTTTTGACCATCCCTTATCCTAAACACTCAACAACCTTCGTAGTGAATCTGCAGCTTCTGTGATTACCTGTTACATAAATGTCCGTTAGAATCGAACTCTGAACCTCTTTCTCAGCACTACCAGTTAAATCATAGGTTCATCCAAAAGTTGTCTTACCAAAGACATGTGGCGATCATACTATCAACTTGCTAATGTATCTAATCACCTTCTAATCTAATCTATGTAACTCATTAAAATATACCTATTGTAACATACAGAAACTTTACCTTTCAGAAATACATATTACTTACCCCATAAAAATGTTACAAAATGAACTTTTGTGATTTAATCTCGGTTTCAATTAGTTCATTCAGTTTGTAATTTACTTAGTTCCGTCAACCGCGACACTCACGACAGACCACAAGCTTCAACATATTCGAAACTTTGCTATATTCTAGCCGCTATGGAGATGAAAGGCCGCTAAAGTAGTTTAACCTCTATGTAGACAGGAATTTTTAAAAATTACGCCAGCTCTATGAAATTGCTTGGTTAAAAGCTAATTGGAAAATTGTGTTCTTTCAATCGAAAAGAGTAAATAAAAACATACAACGTATCTATTTTAAGAGTATCTATATGTAATATCTTTATCCATAAATAACTTTTGGGGACATTCCCCAACATGATGGCAGCTAAAAGACGAA
The DNA here is from genome assembly GCA_003671415.1 of Megathymus violae. Classification (NCBI taxonomy): domain Eukaryota; kingdom Metazoa; phylum Arthropoda; class Insecta; order Lepidoptera; family Hesperiidae; genus Megathymus; species Megathymus violae. The sequence continues at coordinate 2,797,939 of PDGT01000047.1, read as the reverse complement.
GAACACGAAAGAATACGAATCCCGGGAGCAGATGTATTATTTTAATTTAAATGTTCAACACAAGCTTGGTACTTTTTGAAGGAATGTGCGACATTGATCGACGTTTATTTAAGTTTAAACCCTGATTTAACTCCCTTTAAGCGTTAAATATCTAAAAATCCTTCCCTAAAGGCGATGCCTACATCAAAAAAGGCACTCATTGAGTAAATTTCATATTTTTAACTCAGATAAATTAAGCTTTGCGTTGATAAATCAGTCAGTCAGAACGTCTTTTAAATAGAAGATTAGGCGATCATAGACACATACCGTAAATCAACGGATTTTGATGTTCGAATTTCTGATTAAAAAAATAAATGTACATCTTTGGGCGTATCGGCAACGCCCTCTTTTGTTTGTAAGCAGCACGTAGAACGGGTATACTGCCCCTCATTGTCATCCTAGATAGCATATCTAAGGCGGTGCATGACAAAACAATGGGTAACCAACTACCAGGGTGTGAAGCTAGACTCCCGACTTACCTTCTAGCCTCACGTCCGAGGGTTCCGCCAGGTCCGCCCGCTTTTACATGGGCCGCCTCAACGGTATGATGGGAGGCACAGTAAAACTTCCCTTGAACTGTGCACACGCTGTGTCTTGATAATATTAAAAGTTTTATTTTAATTCAGTGTAATACTTCAGTAATTATTTCAGTAATTATTTGTCAAAATAATATAAAAGTCATTAGCAGAAGAACTTGTTATTTTTATGAAGTTCCCGACCCTTTCGGCCTACATACATATATTATGATGTACCTACCATCACACAAATCGTATATATTATATCACAAATATTTAAATTTAAATCTCGAACTTTTTTCTGATTTTCTTGTAAAGTTCTATCTACTCCCGTTTGGGGAGAGATGTGTGAAGAGAATAAACCAGGCAATTTGTTGCCGACACGTGCAAAAACTTTCTTACACACATACAAGAACTCCGCTGTAGGATTCGCTATGCTCCAGCTGGCATCGATACACCTAATTTATGTTAATCACAATAATAAATCTTATTTCAGGCAACGGCCAATACATTGTTCCTTATTAAGATAACACATAAGACTGCAACCCGAGAACCAACATTTTTATCATTACATGATGGAAAACAAAGTCCTGTATCTTTCTGAACTCAATAATCTCAAAAATTACACCGCGAATTTTCATGCAGTTTTTATGAATGGTGGTAGTGTGTTTTGAGAGACGTTAGGCGTATAGAGTAAAGTTAAAACACCTCATAAAAACGAGAAACACTCGTTTCTAATGCGGTTACTATATTTAAACGTAAAGATCACGTTTCCCGAAGCGATCGAGGGCAAGGTTCTAATGTCAAGTACCCGTGACCTCTCTCTATTAGCATGGTCTTTACCAAATGTGCTACGGAGTCGTGAAAAAAAACTAGGACTATTGGAACATTCTCACTACGCATTGACAACTTACGCCCCGTAGGAATTAAAAATGCACTGGATGATTTACGAATGCGGACGCGCGGCCAGAATTTATTACGGTAATTTAGTGATATTAAAAATTACAAATGAACATTATAAATGCGAACGTCGCGTGAGACGCACCTATCAGGTGGCATGGGTTATACAAGAAGCGTGCAGTTAATATAGATAGGGTTAGCAAAAATTTCTGTTGGCGAACCGGTGGAAAAAAAAACGAAAGTCGATAGTACTTTTGTGGACAGTACCAACAATATTATTATAATGTTAATTATTATGAATAATTTCATCATAATAAATAGTTTAATCACACAGAATGGTAATTATTATTACCAATTTGACCGTAACAAATAAATGATTTATGATACTTTTGAGTTACGAGTACCATTCAAAAGATTTTCATCGCGTAATTAGCAGGCCTAGTTTACTTGCCACGTTAAGACCTCTCTCCAGTCTTATATAATTTTCTTACGGTATGTCAAATACATCTCGTTTAACGCTATCTCCATATTCTTGCCCTTCATCAGTATCCGAAACTTAGTTTACATTCGACCATCTTTATTATAATAATAAAAGAATACAAGGTAAATTGCCGATTTCATTCGATTATTAAGCAAAGATTAGGAATTTAAAATTGCGATCGTGATATACCTACTTTTTAATATATAGAAACTTACGAGAAAGATGAATGAATATTTTCTAAAATCAGATGAAGTTTATAAAGATGGAGATGTCGTTTACTAAGATATATCTAATATTTCGTGAGAAAAATGGACTACAAAATAAAACTAAACCTGGCAAGAATGCAAGGCCTGCAGCTGAAGGTTTGATTTGTGAAATTACATAATTACCGTGCATTTCGAAACTAACTAATCTATACTTATCATAAAATTCTATTTGATCGCTTCCTGTACATGAATGATACATGAGAAAATACATTATTAGGGGCTTTTATTAACAATAACAATAGTTGTTAGAATTTTTGTCTGTGCGTTTGTTCCTGCTAATCTCAGAAACAGCTTAACCGATTTCGTTCTGGTTTTCACTAATGTATTGCAGTGAGTGTCACTTGACACTTAAATTTTATTGCATTGCAATCCGTCCATAAATAAATAAGTTATAAGTAGTTTTCCTGAAGCGAAGCGAAGGCAATTTGCTAGTATAACATAAATTATACCATATTTTTATAATACTTATAGAAGCTATGAACTTTTTCACTTCGCAAGAAAAATTATCCCATTTTTTGTGCGAAAGATGAGAAATCCAAGATCTATAATATATAATCTAATTCCAACAACAGTTCTAAAATGCTTTTATATTCTGCAATCGGATAGACGATGCACAAACACGTCGAAGACAAACATAAACTACATTTTTTATTTATACTCTATATAGCTTTTAAAATAATTTTGCTGATTGCGAAAATATAAATCACAAGTTATTACGCACAGTAAAATTGGCAACCCTAAACGCGTAAAAATATTATTTTACATCTAGAATTTTTTATCGGTGCTCACTGAAGGTTCAACGAATCCTTTCATTGAATATCAATAAACGCTGTTTAATCTAATATCAAGAAATAAGTATTACAATAAAAAGCCCGGCGTCAAATACGTAGGGCGTCGATGGAAACACAAAGTTTAGCTTTAGCTTAACCTCATGTATTGTAAAACTTGTAAACCGCCCTCGCTTCGCTTCAGAATTTTTTTTATGTTAATAGCCGCCAAACGTGCAGCCGAGCTTCCAGATGGTAAGTTTTCACCGTCACCCATGGACATCAGCGAAACCAACGGTATCACTGATGCATTATCAGCCAGGAAATGAGAAGGTAAGAAAGAAACTACTGGCTCTCAAGCCTCCGGTCGGAACACCATGAATCGTTTGGCGATTGACTCAAGCAGGGGGGTGGTACCTAGCCAGACAGGCTTCACGGAAAGATAATAATACCATTAATAATATTAATTACTTAATAATAATACTGATACTATAATCCTTACGCGAAGCCATACCACAAGCAGGCTGGCTTCAGTCGCCTCTTACGATACCTTTCTGCCAGCACGGGA
>PDGT01000047.1:2781739-2794382 GCA_003671415.1 Megathymus violae | reverse complement strand
GGGGGGGAGTATTCCAGACCGCCCCAATACGGCCATAAAATTGGAAGTAACACCCGCGCTCGGTAAATACAACTGTTATTAATTTTTATAAGGCATTTAATAAATTAAGTGTTTATTAAGAGCCATTTTTCTTTTTTAAGAGCCGGATTTCCTAGTTGTATAAATTAGTAACATATTTATTTATTGCATAGCTACAGATAAGTAGTCAAAAGTCCGTTTGGTACACTCTTAAAAAAGTCCGTACTAATCTAAATTTTTATATTCCGCGAAGATTACGACTACCTAATAACATCTACATATTGTAATATGCCAGGTATCATCTAAATTTGTCCAGTGGTTTTCACATGACACGTGCACGGAGGGACAGCTAGACAAAGTCGATAAAGAAAGATAGATAGACAGAAAGATAAAAAAAATATCTAGGCGAAGGGAAGCAAAATATGGAAAGTCTTTACTTTTTTTTGAATGGACGAAATATAATATATTTTTTCTTAACTTAAATGGAAGTACGAATAAGTAATATAATTCAGCACATAATTGAGTCTAAATAATATTTCGTTAAAGAGAAGAAACGATACATGAAATAAAACGCATACTCCCTAACTTAATATACGGGCAGGATGAAGCGTATAGATTTAATAGCATTCACAGCATACCACAGAGCTCATGTGCCCAACCATAACAAGAAAGTCATTGTAACCAATGGTTTGTGGGTGGTTTCATTTTTTTTTTTACAAAAAAGACAAAATCTGCTTATTGCTACGAATGAAGCAATTCTTCAACAATATTTCTGTAAAATTTGTTATTTTCTTTTTTTGTAAATAACCAATGAACGAGCAGACCAACCAGAAGTATCTCATGGTAGATCCCTAGCATTTATATAGTTAGACCATGACGAAGAAAACCAAAATATATATCCATATTGTATCCTGTACACTAATTATCATTCACGACACAAACCGGCTCGCAAACAAGACACCCCGCACGCACCATACGTGGCATGGTATGAGTCTGGACCATGATGATTTGGAAAGTATTATTGATAATTTAACTATAATTAATATTAATGTTTTAGGCATACAAAACCTCGGGTAATACTACAAAAATAAAACAACTCTCTGTCTCTCTCCCTCCCTGTATTTTACCGATTCACACACAACTCATATTCCCTAACACACACTCCCTCTAACTCCCTCGTCCTTCTCTAACAATATGCCGATGAGTTTTACATTATGTTGATAAAAGTCAACTCCAATCCTTACAATTGTCTACACCGGTTAATGAATTGTGATTCAAAGCATAATGCAGACAGATAGGACAACCTACCCGCGCCATATTAAGGCGGTGTCCGTTAACTCCTTCAGTAATGCACCGACTGTGTACAAAGGACGCATTCTAGACAAGAAGTACTTCCCTTATAAATAAATTGAACCTTTATAGAATTATAGATTCTATTAGATTAATTTGCCGATTCAAGTTGTTTTATTGGTATTTATGTAATTATTTTAATTTTTTTTATTATTATTTAACGGCTTATGCCGATCGTGATTGATTGTGATAGATAGACAGTAAGTGATTGATCGCAAGATCTATAGATAAATTTCATGGCTAGAATTTATATATATTGTTTATCACAACAACGACAAGTCCTCTCTATCTAAAATCTAAATTTATAGTAATAAAAATAAATCAACACCCTCTAAGATTTTTTCCCTGCAGCCCTGGATCCAAAAGGATCGGATTTAGCGATTGTCGTGACATTACAGCGCTGAATTTCAGCCCGACCCTATCAGTACAAAATAACTCTCGATGGCTGGTAGTGCGCCGCAGGCTTGTGTTCTCATACTTTTATAAACCTATTATAAAAAAAATCATAAAACATACAGTTAAGGCGCCTATAAGTAGCATTATAAGGCAGTTACAAATACTGTCGTATATTATTTTAACCAGCGGTAAGGGATAGGTAGGTTATAGGAACCGACCTGTAACTCCCAGCGAATCTGATAGTTTGATAGGCGACCACTAATGGCAAAATTTGATGGCATATACGTTAATCCGTCGGTACCAATTGTTATCTTTGATATCAATCGTTAATAAAGCGAAGGCCTCCGACCAGCATAAGAACTTAAGCATAAGATCGATGTTTGTTAATACCTATTATTGAGTAATTTTTTTATTAACATTCAATTTATTTCTAGTACAATATTGGCCGTAAAGTTCTGCAGAAATCCGTATTGGGACATCGCGATAAAAGCCTGGAGACCTGCTAATTACGAGGATATCGGAGCCCTACAATGGGCCACTAATGAGTTGAATCCAGTTTTTCCATTCTGTTTCCTGCTTATGCAACTGTAAATTAATTAAACGCAACATATCTTACCGTGGCCATATTAATAAATGTTGGACATCTAAATTAGGTAAAAAAATATTTAGGCAAGCGACTTAGCATTTCTTAGTAGATACCTAAATGAGTTACCGATTTTATAAACCTAGACTTTATTCTGTCATACGATGTCGCGATACAGATATACGTAAAGCTCAATCGATTCTTTCTAACCAATATTTTTGTACCGATTCGTAAGTCATCGTTGCTTTCCTTGAGGGAACACTCCCAACGTTACAAAACAATTTTTAGGCGTTCGTTTTATCAGGTGTTTCATACATCTGAACCATCCTCGTTGGTTACCCTAGATTTTATGCGATTAGGGCATTGTAACGAAAACGTTGTTTTCTTCTATTAGTATATAGCAGTTTTTTAAATTGATTCATAGGTTTTTATATAAAAATCGCATTATAATGTACATCTCAATATAAAAACTTTTGATCCTCCAACTTTCATTGTGGTTTTGTAAATTAACAAATTTTCGGAGTGACTTTTCGGATACAATATATAGTTTACATACAATTTTAAACACAATTCAATGTACACGCATACATTACCTAAAAATTTAAATGCAACTTCTTTTTTATGTAAATTATTGACATACAAGCAGACGAGCCACCTGATGTTAAGTGGTAACCGTCGCCCATGGACAATTAGTAACACTAAAGGTATCACTGATGCGTTATCAAAGAAAGTAAAAAAAAAAAGTAAAGAAACTCAGTGTATAATCTTGCATGCTCCCCAGTAATCAAATTAATATCCAGACAACAGATGGTTCAATACAATTATAATGAATCGAATAGAATAAATACGCTTTGCAGATTTGAATCGGTTTTTGTAAGGGTCAAAATGTCAATACGTGATCGAGATCAAAACATTGTCCCAACTATGAGAAGTAATCTAAAACGTACTCGCGCAAGTACGAGTAATATTCAATAACCGTAAATTTACGTATGATATTTTATTGATATATATACGCCAAAGCGGTGAAGAAATTATTTTCTTTCCTTCTATTAGATAACTATATGTAGTACATTAGAGCAAATCCATCCTTGTATTCAAAGTAACCATCCTTACTCGTGGCGCACCGTACTAGGTTGCAGAGTTCTCAAACCACCAAGTTTTATTCTAACAGTTGTTGTGCATGACGGTAGGAAATATTTGTTTTCCTAACTACCGCTTTCTTTTATATAATCATCCTTAAAAAGTTTTTGGATGCCCCCGCTTCCTTCTTCATCGACAACATGCCGATGACGCATTTAATGTCACAGATGTCTATCGATATTGGCGACCATATACCATCAGATAGACAGCCTACTTATTTGTAGACTGTTCGCAACAAAAACCAACAATCATTTCATAACAACGACCTGGTACTCGTATTCCCACTAAGATTACCATTTCGTAATAAATAGAACAACAGTAGCTGGTATTAATCGTCGGTTCACAGATGTCACAGCGACAGTTTACAACTTTAATATTAACATTCTTTGTTACATACGGATATAATACGGCAAGCCGTTTGTCCAACCGATCTGAAAGAGCGTTAAATATTAAACAAGTAAAGTAAACCTTGTAACAAACATTTTATATTTAAGTTTCTATGTGCCGCATAATCTTTCAAATAAATAATAAAATTATGTAACCCATACACGGGTTTTTATTACCTGGCAAGGCGTGTGGTATTACTGTATATGGACAGAGACCAAATACCTTCAGATGTCCCGTCTGTTCGTAAGAGCCCAAGTATGTGTCTAAATTAACTTGAACCAAGTATTACTTTACAGTACGATACAATATAATCAGCAAAAACGCATTTCAAAGACGCTGTCGCCATGGAAACGCAACAACGCCTTATTCGTCTACCTACACCAAAATGGAACCTGTACCGCGAGTGCAAGATAAGGAAAAAATTATGTACCTCAACACGAATGCGCCAACGAAGCTCGTAAGTTACCTATTTAGACAAGGTATCTTTTCATCTCTTTAATAAAACATAATGAAATATTTAAACCAGAATTTAAAACGTTCATTTAGCATTGAGCATAGTACATTATGTACATACAAATGCATTTAGATCAAGAACCTATAACCTATAATAATAAATCTAAGAAAGCACAGGATAATTACGTTACCCAGCAGAACTTACTTTAACGTTGCAAATGCTAATTTCTTTAAATTGATTCCACCAATTCGCAATGGAGCCACTTACTACGGTACTACTTACTACTTACGGTAGAGTACTTACACTTCAGGACATTATAACAACACGGAAACCAATTAAATTGAACCATGCAAATGTGAGAGTTTGTATCTAGCAAGTGTTGTTGTAGTTTTGCGACTTTTAACCAATGCTGTTTGACTTTGAATCATATTTTCAACAAGAAATCGAATGGACCAATATTATTTCAATCCATGTTTACCACTAACATATCCATGAGTTTATGAAGCTATATATCGTTTTCTGTTTTACTGATGAAATACATCCGTACACTCACACATTTTTTTTTTCAGACGGGCAAAATTTTCTAAATGGTCAAATTAATGTCACTAAGTCATAAAACGATATTTATATATACTATATATATATACGATAATATTTATCATGAAATTTGACAAAAAAAAATGGAATGTAAAGACAAAGAGACACAACAGATTTAAATAGGTGTATATATAAGTACAGACTACTCTTTCCTTGAGCTGATAACATGTTTAAATACAATAAAATATTGTCTAGGTTTGGACGGCGACAACCGGAAAACGATGTGATGTTGAACACCGCTGTCATCTATAACATCACGGGCGTCCGGAACACGTTTTCGACCACAGGGAAATGCATAAACCGTCTCATGAACTGGTCCAACAGCTCTCTGACTGTTGAACGTGAAAAATATTATACAATTGATTTTTAATAGGAGATTGGTAGACAGATAATTTGTCGAGCAAAAGTCGCATGTTACAATTGGCGTTGAATATATAAATATATTATCTATAATAATAACAAAATTGTAACGAGGCCGAATTTCTACGTCTAATACTCAGAAATTTTAATGAAGGTACTAGAGGGAAGCGAGGATGGGTTACAAGTAATATAGTAATTAATAAATGTTTCGTTATCAAAACCCTTGACGTTCGCAACGCTAAAATTAGCCTTCCTTTTACAATGTTAGTGGTAAAGGCTACATTACACCACGCTGATCAACTGCGAATGTCAGACTTCAAACACCTTCGAGAACATTATTAAAAACTCTCTGGTATGCAGCTTAAATAACGAATTCAATAATCTGTAATATACACATAGCTTTGAAAAATGAGAGGTGCGTGGAGAATCCCAACTGAGAGCCGTAATACTGGCATCAACGACGTCTAACCTATCATTGCCAACAAAATTACAATAATATATTTTGTACCAACTTCAATATTTCTCCCAACATTTCAATCTATGTATCGCGTGGGTTAAAGTAGTATATAACCGCTACATTAGTATTGCATAAGTTTAAAAGTTTTCATGAAACTTCAACTTGCTTTTCTTTCAATTACATTTATTCTATTTCTATCACTAGATTTCAATTTGTTACATTTCTATCGTGTGTCGCATAGTGTAAGTATCGCTAAATTTTAAAAACCTAATATGCAGCTACAGCTGAATTCCACTCTTGTATGCATTATAGCAATTATTTTTTTTAATATTACGAGTAATTAAAATTGTAGCACATTTCTGTCGTGCCTTGCGTCACGTAAAGACCGCATATTACCGGTAAACGGGCATTGAAAAAATTAAAAAAACCGTTCTAAGGGACTTCTGTCGACTTGCATTTAAGTTTGACTTAAATGAATTAAAGATTCCTAGTTTCTTTGACCAAGCACTCCAGTACGATTAGTGCAAAAGCGAAAAATAAACGCAAGGTAGACGTGTAATTATAATTTCTTAACTTAAACCAGATCACGAAATAAGTTTAAAACTATAATCTTATTGCATTTGAGTTTGAACCAGATGCAAACTAAAAAATCACAAATGAACGGATACATGAATACACAAACTATTAGCGAAGTCGGAATACCGTTAGATTAGATTAAAAACACAAAGCTAATTCTAGCTAAACAGGATACAAGTACTACTATAAAGAGATCTATTTTGCAGGCGGTTTTTACCGCAACCCAACCTCCAACCGACACATAAAATCCACTCCTTCATCTCTTAACACAAACTTCGTTAATTACCAAAGAAAAACTGTTTAAAAAGAAACGCTTTTATAAAATGGCTGAACTATGGCACCAGTGCTTCACAGCGTGATAGTTCCATCCATGGATTAGTGGCGAGGTTAGCGGCCAATTCAAGTGTCAGTTCTTGTATGCACTTAAGGTGCTTCAATATATATACAACCCAGTGAGAAAGGTAAATAAAACAGGGTTTAACTGTCCATCTCATTTAAGATGCTTATTAATGTAATAAATGAATCATATTTGTCCGAGTCATTATAATAAGTAAATGACATTTGACATACTTTTTTTGCAGTTAATGAATCAAAATCACAACGGACAAGTCAATGAGTCGCGTGTTTATCTGCTCCGTAGATTTCTGTAACACCTGAATTTTTTCAAATTTTCTAGGCGGTAAAGTTGAAGTTTGAAGACTAACAGAATTTATAGATAAAATGCTGGATGTATACCAGAAATAAACTAATTCTGATTTTGGGGTCAATTGTGAAGGATATATGCACTTTTGTGTATGTGTGTACAGGCATCCGTCTTTCTAGATTGAAATAAATATTATTATATATACATATAAAATTTGAAATATCAATTACATTATACAGTTTCTCTGATAGCTGCATACAAATCCTTTGGCCATAAATTAAATTGTGGAACAGAAACTATTCCTAATATGTTTACAGAATGAAACTATCATACATTTTTTTTCCTTTCCACAAAAAAGATCATACATTATTCTGATTACAGATTGTTATAAAATACTTCAACATAAGTTCTTATACATTAACTTATTTCAAGAACCATATTTTTATAATTATGTTAGAAAGATCCAATTGTATAAATGAATGAGTGACCCAGTCTACTGTATGAAATGAAATGATTGTTTAGATTTTTATTATAAATGTAAAAATTTTGATGTAGTACTTAAATTTTTCAGAGAGAAATAATTTGAGTATTTATCTTTGGTGTCAGAATATAACGAGATTAAAAGAGTCCATTTTAATTTATTATAGAACTTACCATATGTTTAGAACATTCTTTCAATATAATATAAAGGTTGTTACTGGGTAAGCACTAGAGAAACTTTAACAAAGAAACAAGGTATCATAAAGATAGACTAGAATGAAAATACAATATACATATTTATTAAAATTAAATAAAAATTTAAGAGCATCTCAGAGATGGAGTATTAATTATTTAACACTAGATAGAGACATGTCAATTTGTAAATTCTTTATCGCTGGTAATTCAATAATAATTCATCCATTTGTATGTGTTGATAAAATGTATATAGTTTTACTTTAAAATTATAATTACAATAATAAAATTATAAATGTAAAATTATTCAAATTTATTTAACTCCATATTTAAATAAAATATTAATGTTATTTTATCAGAAATTATAATACACTATGTACATCGAATTTAAGTTAGGTGTAATAGTTAGAATTAGAATGCTATTCTGGATATAATTTAACTATATTTAAATTGCATTTCTAGATTTTTGATGATGCATTTACTTTTATTAGTTATTATTACAATTGCTAGAAAAATATTATTTCTGAATAAAAAAATGTATTTCTGAATAACAAAGTTTTGACAAATTATAATTAAACTTTACAAAGTTTAGTACAATTTCTGTCTTCCATTTTTTTTTCTGAAGAAGCACACACATAAGTAAATAATTAATTAACAACAATCAATGTCTCAACAAAATATTGCACTGAACCAAGACAGGTCAAAAATTTTAAATTTAATCAATAATTAATTATTTTTAAACTTAATAAATATCAAATAAGAGAAAATAAATAAAATAATATTTTGAAAATGGACTTACTTGGTCTGGGCAGAAATATCCAAAGGCGACCATCCCAAACAGTGAAAGTAATAAACAAAACAAAATCACTTTGCGCAGTTTGGATCTGGGCTCCATTTTTTTTATTTCGTATGCACCGCTGGGTAAAACGAGGGCGAAGTCACTATCTACTTGCACAGACACACTTTTTTGCATTTCGGTCGAATACATGTCTCATTTTTACGAAAATATTCTATACCGGTCACACGCGCGAAGTTAAAAAAGTTCGTAAGCCGCCTCTATCGAGCGCTTTAAAAACTAATTCGTAGTCCTGCTATCATTTTCTCCTATTATCGTCCTTTGATTATCTGACCGAGATACGAATACGATAACATTATTTTGCAGAAACCGCGCGAGAGGCGTTGTGTCACAGGCAAAGCCAAAACTAAAGTGAGGGATAGTATCTAGAAGTGAATGAGTGACATAGCCCCAACTGTGTATAAACATTGGTGATATATAGAACCACTTCCTCCCACGGTTGATTTTTTCCTGCTGCCGCTACGGTTACCTTAAACTAGTAAGTGACAGTCACACGAAAACACTACAACTTTTAAATAATACTCTGAATACTTTGTACTAAAATCTATCTTATCCTAAAAAGCGCAATATACTTTTCCTGTCTGGCTGCTGAGGAAACGTCAAACAACTTCATATGACATATGTGTTGGTTGACATTAGTAAATTTATGACAGTATGACAGTGACAATAACGTTTCAACCAGTGTTGCAACTTGAGATTACCATAGCTCTAGATAGAAACAGACCATTCGGAGCGTATCTTAGACGAGTAATTCCTATCTAATGTAATAAAGTAAACTAATTAAGAATTCCGAAGCTATAATTATTTTACTGGTTCTCGCAATACTCTATCTGGATAACATTTCAGAATTGACTTTTAGGAAGGTGTAACTAGCCAGACAGAAAAAAAATCTTTACCACTTTGCATAAGCACCGTACCAGGTTAACTGAATACTGTATCAAATATGAAGTTTCATGAAGTCGCGTTTAAAGTAACAATAGTAATTTATTTATTTAAAATAGAATCATAGATTATAGTGCGCTGACTATAGCCTCGTTTTTCGAATACAAATAATAAGTGTGTTGTTTTTTCAACAGTTGTGCAAAGCCATCAAAAAATAACATAATTTATTGTTTTCATGTAAAAACAACACATCGACATCAACCAAGTTGTTCATATAAAATCCATATTCACCAGGTATTTTATTAAAAGATTTCAATTCGGAATTTTCTTATGAGCTGAATGAAGTATTAGTTTCGTTGATACAAACAAACCTCATCATTCTCATACGCTCCACAGCTTACGTTAATAGCTAATAAACGAGCACCCGAGACATCCGACTGATATTTCTAGCACAAAAAGAACCGACATTCCGTTTTTTAACAGGTTCTCTGCATCAGATAACCAGGGCGAATAAGAGTCCTACTATGAAGCACGAGCACCGTCGGAATAAAGTGGATGGTAGTGACCAGCGAACGACCAGTCTGATTTCTGTCTTGTGCATGCAATTTGCTTATCAAGAATGAATGAACAACATACCCTTAGCTCTGGCTTATGACTTGTAGAATTTACTGCATTATCTTGCATATAACTATAATTTTGATGATTACCACGGTTTCTTCACTATCACAAAGTCAAGGATAAGGTGAGGATAAGTGAAAATAATACTTAACAACGTTTAAGACAGCCTTTAATCAGTATCAGTTGAACTCTAAAGTTCAAAATAATTTTATAATAAATCAACACTAAAATGCGCATCTCAGGCCATTCTTACATCAGAGTAAAAGGATTACGCATCAAAATATAAATGTATATTTAGCGCACTTTTGACGACAATTGAATTGCAAACCTTTAGATGAAATGAAAAGCTGTTAAAACTAAACAAAATATAATGCGTCAGCAAATTACTGGCTGCAGTTGAATTCATTCGAAAATAAAATATGTGGCACTAGCATTACATACATCTAATCAATTTCAAAATGAAAAGGCACTTTAAAAATCAAGGTGGGGCTATTAACACATGTAAACAATAAAATGGAAATATCTCGTTAACGATTTCTCTCGTTACACTGTTGTTGCACTTAAAAATATGTTAATTTTCAATAAAAATATGTACATGAGTTCAAAAAGGAACCATATCTACCTATTACTATCATAATTATAAAATCAGTATCTAGTCACGCCAAATTATACAAATTCGATTGAAATTTTAATTTACTTCTAACAAAACCATCTGAGTCACATTGTAAAGTAGAGCAACAATTTCAGGCAACATATTTATGTTACAAATAAATGGGAATCCAATGCCACGAGAGAATAGATGTGCGATTAAAACAATGTATAAAAAATGTCCACACCTCGTGTGATTACATGTCTGTAATATAAAAGTTATACAAATCTCAATAGATATAAACTTATATATCCGTACACAATATACGTAGTTGATTGTGGTGTTTATCACTACACTCAGTCAGCGCACAATGTGTTGATGTACCTTTATCATCTTTGCCGTTTTCACCAATCCCTTATCAACAGGATCAACTCCTCTCAGCACAGAATTTCCTAGTAATAAAATTACGATACTTCATTGATTAAGTCCACAAATTTGAAACAAAGTCCACAATTACACACCATATCATGTGATTATGGTTAATAACACACATGATTTGATAACAATGTTCTGTTCACTAGGCGTTTGTAATTAAACGTTCGTACAGTATAAAATATTAATTAGCACATTTTAATTTGTTGAAAGTTTTTTCTTAAGTGAATCACTGTTCAAAACAATCGATATCTATTTTTACAAAATGTTCGTGTGAAACGCAACTCTCCGCTGTTGCGCCCCAGTATAGGTTCCTCATTCCTGTTCATGTATGTCAGCAACATTCATACATATTTGTTAATGCGGTACCAATTATTTACTTGACACTAGTTGTCTATGGAGAGAAGCCAGTCCTCAAATCATTCTCGCATATCATGATGTGCGATTAGTTGCGAGGACGTCCGCGGCCACGCGATCCATCCCGATCCTGCAAATTCAAAAAAATAATAATGGCAGACATAGACATATAATTTATTCGTAATGTTTACAATTACCAAATTTGCACACATTTAGTTGGTTTATAAAAACATTACAATGATTGCCAACTAGAAAAGAGCGAAAAATGTAAAATGCAAACATTACGTAACGTAATGTTATTTTATGTATTTATAAATGTCCAAAAAATTAATTAGGAATGGTGACAGGTATGAAACAAACCTTATGATGGGATCTATAATTAGAATCACGATCACGAAATCCGTGATCTCGATTGTCGCGGCCGTCGCGATCGTCGCGGATGTCGCGGATGTCGCGCTGGTCACGAGGCTCGCGCGAGTCGCGATATTCCCGGGGCTCCCGTCCGTCGCGGTGATCGCGACTATCACGACCGTCTCGACCATCGCGACCGTCACGTCCGTCTCGTCCATCACGGTGGTCCCGGTAATCGCGGTAGTTACTGCGGTATCCGCGACCACCGTCGTGATCCTCCCTATTATTGTCCTGCGGCGGGTGATGAGGAACCTTACGCGAGTCCTCTTCTTCCTGACGTCTCTCATAATGTATAAAATCGTCAAAAATAGAGGTAGAATGGCAGTAACTATGCATTATACGCAACACTTGAAGACCCTTCGCGTGCGGCACCTCCTGCGTGTCACGAGAGTTCGTCACCGGCTTGTTTTCATTATTTTCTAACTTGATATGACGAAGTTGGACGTTCGGAACGTCCTTAACGTAAATCCACCTGACGCGGAATTGTCCCTTCCACTTGTCTTGCGACCACACGTTCGAATTGGAATTATAATCGACGGCACTGATCATACGCGCCATTCCGCAGAAGTGTCCGCTGCCATTCACGGAAAAGAATAGATAAACCGCACCACCCTCCCGCTCTCGTTCGCGATAAGCGGCATCAAGCCGCTTATTGCCATGCTCCGTGCTACACCAGATCTCGTACTTGATGCTGCGGTGGATGTCATCTTCCGAATATGATTTGATGACAAAGAATCTGGAGTTGGGGGCGCTTAGATCGAACTCCTTGGGATTATAGTCATTCTTCACGCGTAACTCGTCGAGAACAGGGTGTGGAGCGGGTCCAGGCACGGTGGGCATCGGCGGAGTGACAAGGGGCGGGACC
>PDGT01000047.1:2743357-2781552 GCA_003671415.1 Megathymus violae | reverse complement strand
CCGGCATCCCACGTGCTGATATCCATGTTATGCTTCCCGGGTACGATCGGCGGCGGCGGCATGCCCGGCCCTTTCTTCTTGAGTCCGCCGGTTTGCGACGACGGCGCCGGCTTAGCCGGTTGACTGGCAATCGAAGCCCACGTCATCTTTTTGGGCTGCGATGCACCGGACGCGTCCTTGAGCTCGGTGCGATCCTTATCCACCTTATGCTCACTGAGAGAGAGCGCCTGGACTCCCGTCTCAACTGTCTTAATTCCATCTGGCACGTATATGTCGGTTCTATAATAATCATCGTACTGTTTAGCACGACCTAGTTGACCCCAAGTGGAGTAGTCTCCGTTTCCAGGAAAGTAATTAAAAGTTGATGCTGGTTGTCCAAAAGCAGCAGTTGAAAAGGGAGTAGTTGACGGTCCAAAGACACCTGGAAAGTCAGAAAAATATGTTATAAATGAATGTGCTGAAAATAATATTTCTTTTTTATATATAAAAGAATTTAAAAAAATATGATGCTAAACAATCTATTGTTATTTTTAGTTATCTTGCAATAAAGACTAGCTACCATCCATGCCATATGAATCATGAGGATTGTATCCTCCAAGGAAGGTCATTGGATCCGTGCCGTTTGTGGACCATGTCCCATCCCCGACTCCAAAGGCTTGATAAGGAAGTGCTGTTGTACCATAATAACCTGAAAGAGAAGAAAAATATACTTTGATTTCTCTCAGATGCATAACATAATATTTTCTTATGATCAGAATTTTCTTGTAATTATCAGTACAAGACTACTACTTATAAGAGAATTCTGTAAGCTCTCAGAAGTAGCTAATGCCATATCATATACAATTATAATAATAATAAAGAAAAGAATAAATTTTTAGTTCATGATTGGTTATTTTTTTTGCTACATTGAACTCCAAAAATAGACTGAATATCTTACAAATTATTTCATGGTGGCATTACATTATTATTATGCTCGCATAATGTTCAAGCTGATATTTAAAAATGTCTCTCATCTCATAATTAATCAGAACGAAAATTTTGAAACTAAGCAATATGAAGTAAATTTCCTTTTTTAGATTTTAATCTATTATTAATGCTATAATTTGTCATTGTGTTGTTAAAAATTTTGATGATGTTGTCGAGAACTATGATGTTTGTACTTTTGTAATTGTTTATATTGTGAGAATAATGTTTGCCTACTCTAGATATCATTCAGAGAAATTGTCTTGCACATTTTTGAGCTTTCAATAATAATGAACTAAGAATTAATATGGTCTATCTAGATTTTAATTATTAAAACGACTTCCTTATCAATAAATTAGTTATATATCGCATTTATCTTATACATACGTAGTAAAACGAGAATATTAAATATTTATGATTTGCCAACTGAAGTCATCTATTTATAATACATACTATTACGTATACTTCTTCATCATGTGTAACGTAGACACCAATAAAAATTCACGCCAATTACACAATGTACTCATTTATCAGTCATGTATAGTCAGTTTAACTTCTCACAGTCATAGCTTCTTTCACTTATATTACTACCGTGAAGTAGAAAGTAGGGACTTCAAATTATATTAAATTAACAAGTCATTACTCATTCGTATTTTATCAATATAGGAATAATATCATTATGATTCATATGCCAAGTGTTTTAATAGACCAAGAATATTATTATATTGTGCATTTATTCAAATATTTGAGAACATTATGTGGAACTCAATATATATGCAGGTGTCCTCAATATTTTGCTTTAATGAAACAAATGATAATAAATTTCTACCCTGCTAATTTGAAAGTTAGAGGTTCGCAGGTATCGAACTTACTACGCCTACCGTGTAGGATGACTTTAAAGCCACTAGGTTATCACTGCTAAAGTATTGTATTATTAAGATAATATTAATAAAGTATATGTACCTACCTGCCGCGCTGTAGGGATCGGCCGCTGTCGAGATGGGTGGCGCGTACGAGGGTTGCTGCTGATGCCGCCATGACACCTCCGTGATCTCTTCGCCGCCGCTCTCTAACTGTGGCTCTTTAGGTGCATTTGTCACTGTAAAGCAAACATGTAGACTGGTAAGTGAAGTTAATCTCCTCTTCCTCCTTTAAATGGTAATGGATACCCACAACATTAGTAAAAGCAAAAATCCTCCACAGTTCGTGTAAAATACCATCATACAATTATCGTGAGCACCAATCACAATTAAAACTGATCTTTTACTTCGATATGTATATATATTGAAGAAATTATACCTGTTATTGGAGAAGGTTACTACGGGCTGGTTACGCAAATTGCTGATATTAAAATTGATTTACAGTCTAAATGTGTACCTACAATTACATTGGTTTACTCTGGTGATTATTCTGTAAGTAATAAATTATCAATTTTATAATAACCGTGATATTCTTTGCACATACCATGCGATGTCGGCTCGTTATAACGTGGGCTGCGATAGGTACTTAATCAATATTCCACCCTCTAGATCTAGACGACCCTGTAGCCTAGTCTGTAGTATGTAGCAGACATTTATTTTACAGATAAATGGGGATATTTGTGAAGTCTCATTTCTGTATGACCAAGCCACCAGCTACACATGGAATGTGATCTATTTATTTATTTATCTATAGTACAATTGTATGTGATATTCAATTGTAGTATGAAGAATAATGTTGTACATTCAGAGTATACATATTCCTCTGAAAAGATGTTTGAAATTTAAGGTGACAAAGCAAATAAGGCTTCCATAATAGGCTTTTCATAGAATTCTTTTTTATGAAAAAAAATGCACATAAATTGGGATAATCAATTGAAGAAAGTAGATCATTCAATGTATGTACTGTACCTGACTTGTCACAATCGTCCTGATTGTTCATTAGAATTATGTTTTATTTATTATAAAATGCATCACTCAATGAAATACAAGATGCTTCTTGTTATTAAAGCTAAGACAAACAGTACAACTATTGTCTGTTATCTTAAGTTTAAGACTTACAGCAGTGTGATACCAATTTATAAAGAATCAATCACGTGGTGATGGTATGTGTGTTGGTATATACTTTTATTTATCAGAAATGCATATTTTCCTTTGTGGGAGAGAGGGAGGTTCTATGTATAGAAGTATATACTATCATATGTTGTGCTTGCAGATTGTTGCAAAGGAAATTAATACTAATTTAATAAAGAATCAATTGTTATATCAATTAAGGAACCATTACAAGCAACATAAGCATTTTAAAGGCCTCAAGTCAAAATATATGTAAAGTATTATCTTGGAATATTTCATAAAATAATAGAAACTCACAACTTACAGATGATATTAATGTAATTTTACTAGGATTACTTGTATTTATTCCTGTAATTCGGGACCAAAATAAGAACTACGGTTTCCCCTGCCTGTCGTAAGAGGCGACTAAGAGGGGGCTTTCCGTAGCTTGAACCGTCCTGCGCGTGTGGCGCCGTGTATCGTTGTTAAGATCGAATGATATGAGACAAGACAGCTTGTCCCTCCCGCGCAGAGCCCGACAGGGGCATCGTGTTGAGAGGACTCCTGTTGCGTTCTGTCGGAGATCCGGTAATCCTCTATATAATCCAAAGAAGGTCACCGGGAGGGTCTCAGTGTGGTAAAATCCCAGATAACACAGCGTCGCCACCGGGTACCTTTTGAGGGTTTCCACCTCGAGTAAAAAAGATTCCTTGTGTTGCTGATAGAATACATCATACAAACATGACATCACAAATACCAATTAACCAAGAACAATTATTTATCTTTATTTAAAAACAAAATTCTAATAGAATAATATTTTTATGGTTACAAGTAATGTACCCATGTCCTATGAACTTAGCCTTCTTTTTGATCATAATTCACTACTGTACAAAGTCAACATTTAGTTGGACAGATATTGGCCCTGTTTTTTACACTTATGTTTTTGAGAACATGTTGTAACTGTATTTCTGGAATTATTCACATTTAATATCTTGGATATCATTCAACTCCCAAGGACTACGCAATGTCTCATAAAGTCACTGTCAATAATATTCCATGTGAAAAGCAAGACCATCTGTTTAAACACATGAATACAAAATATACAATTTTCATCATAATATTCACCAATTTGTAGTGAAATAAAATTTTATTTTAACTAGAATAATATTTTACAAAAAAATTAGATAAGACTTATTGTATCACTAGTGGGTATAATTACAATGCATTTTACACAATAGCACTAAAATTGCTATTACTAATTAAAGATATTCTATATTTGATTATAATGCACAAAATACAGTCTGATCAAACAGTATTACGCTCATAACTAACTGTGACATGGCAGTAGCACATAACTATATTTTTGTATATGGATGTAAGAGAATGATGAATGTAGGAGACTCTTTTAAAAATTAAGCCCAAGTCTGTTAGTGATATACCATTCTGAACACTGGACAGGGCTATGCCAAATGGTATGAATGTGAGTTCACACTTAAAAAATACAGTTATTAATCATTTGAGACATCAGCCAACATTTTAATGTAGTGGGTTGATACTAGTTGAGTGTGAGTTTTGATACCGTTATAAATAAATACTGTTTACTATGTAGGCATAGTTAATAATAATAAACCTTAGATTTTAAATCAAACTACAAATTATGTTCCTTAAGTTTCCATTTTATTTTCTTACTTCTCAAATTGTTTTTTTATTCCAATATATTTATGAAGTCATCATGTAGACTTACAAATCAGCATAGCATATACAAGCAAGCAAGTATCCAAATATGTTAGTTCATTATATTTTAGTTCGCTTAGCTTATAGTAAATTAGTTAAAGTAATATATACAATTTTATTTAAAATGCCATACTAAATAATAGCAAAAAATATATCTACAGTTTTGATAAAATTATATTTGTTTTGTTAATAGAAAACTGTTTAAATATTTAAGTGCTACATAAAAATAAATACACTTATGACTTTGTTGTTGTTGTATGGATGTATATTATAATTATTACAAACAATAAAGCGTTAATGTTGTTAATGTTAATTATCAAAGGCACTCACTTTTGTTATCTTGATCTTCAGACAGTGATTTGACTCATTGAACTATACAAGTATCACTAAAAATCAATAAAAATGTGTGGGAGATATGTGTAGGATGATTCGATTCCCCGTTAATAATATATGCGTAAATAGGTACATAATCTAAATTGTACAAGCATTCTTGGAACTATATTTATTAAGCCGAGTTTGATCTTTAATCCCATTTGTGGCATGTTTCGTAACAAAGGTTTATTTTATTTGAAGGAACTGAAAGTGAAAATTAGATAACGCTCGTGACGGCATCATGTAAATCGTGTTCGCGAACACCGGACGCTAGCCGACCGGTGCGAGTCTACCGAGAAAACTCTTGCAACGTCACAAGTGGTTCTTCTTTACCTTGATTCCCTTGCCCTTTCATCCGCTACACGACCGAGTAACATGAAACAAGAAATGGAATAATAAATTGATTGCATTCATTACCAAATTTGAATGAATGTAAAGCAAAAATAAGCGTAAACGCAAAATACCTGATCTGACACGCCTGCTGACATTGGCCGCGATTTCAAAGTTTATTGAGCACTTATCAAAGTCTTACACACTACACTTTATAGTAATCACATTAGTTTCACTACACAATGTCCTATGTGTCCAAATATCACCTAGACCTTTTAAAAAAGTCACCACAGGTATTCCCAAAGGAATAGGAACAAACTATGGCGATAGCAGCAATGGCCGCTGTGATAATGTTGCCAGTAATAATATTTTAAATGTAAAATCTTTCAATTTTATGGTCGTATAGAATATATTTTTTGAAGTACAAGTAGAATTTCCTACCGAACTTATAACAACTGTAATATTGTTAAAAAAAAATTATAAACATATGAATTAATTTAATGTATTGAATATTTAATTTTTCACATCTTTTATATTTTTATCTGAACTTTTTATACACAAATGAAAAAAATTGTATGAACTTTCATTTCAAATCATCATGCACACAAATGCAGAGCCAGAGATTTAATCTCAAATCATACACCCCAACAATAAGTAATTATCACTTGCTTTGGTAAAAGATGATTTGGATAATAAGATAAATATAGCCTTATCTATAATCAATATTATATTATTACAATACAATATTGACTATAATCAATCTTATAGTCAATACTTAAGTTGTATTATGATTGTAGACTGCAATGCACTTTATATAGTTTATTTTTAAGAAAAGTTCAATGATTTGATGAATGATTTATAATAGAACCTTGTATGTCTATATTTATAACAAAAACAAACTATTTCTTCACAAAAAAGGATGATATTGTTTTAGTTCCACTTGCAGCTTTTTGTCTGGCTTTTTCTTTAACTGTTAATACTTTTTGCTTTTTTACTTCAGTGATTACACTATGTTCTGTTTCTTCTGTAATATTGTCAGTTTGTTCTTGTTTTACTTTCTTATTCACACCATTCAATTCTACCTCTGATTTCCTCTTTTTACCCACTACCTCAATCAAATCTGGTGTAAAATTATATATTTTTTCCAATTTCTCTATCAAGTTATCTTCAAGGTACTCAGATAGCAATCCAAAGGCATATCTTGTGTAAAATTCTGGAAGAGAATGTGGTTATTACAGAATGTATAATCAGACAGAAATAAACATGCATAGATGAGATAACACATACCATCTTCTACACACTCATTTGTCAAGCTGCTTGATACAAAGGTTGCTGCTGTGACTCCAGCAGTAACATGAATTTTCTTCTGTTTTAAAACATTTGATAATTTTGTAATCCTACTCTGTAGCCAAGTCAGTGTTTTACCCTCATTGTATTTGTAGGCTTTTATTTCAGGTGGACCCTTTAAAAATAAATCACATTTAAAATTATATTACACACTAAACAGTTTATTAGTGCTTATCTATCTATGTTTCATCATAGTTACCTTTAAGTCAGCTATGCTACTAAGATCAGGAATAAAATCAAGGATTTTATCAAAACCCTTTTCAGAAAGCATGTCTTGCAGAGGAATAGCACGATTATGACACTGTTCTCTCAATTTAGGTAACACTGGAACATAACATTAAGGCTGAAGAATATTGAGATAGTATTGATATTAAAATAACATTCAATCACTTATTTGTCACATTTTGTACATTCAGTACTGGACATCTAGAACATACAGAATGAGATAGGATACCCCAAATGGATTACATGAATCTATCACATAACATTCACAACATATTGATATGTGAAAGGTGATCAAGCTTTATGTCTTTCCTTCTTCTCGTTTTCTGGCTGACAATGCATCAGTGATACCTTTGGTCTTGCTGATGTTCATGGCCGATGGAGACCACTTACCACCTATTATATATATTGGCTTATCTGTTTATTTTTCGACTATTAACATGACGAAAAAAAATCATGACTAAGCTAACACATACTATTTATAGTCAAAAACAGGAAATCTTTTCAGAATTTCAACATCAATTAACTTTCCTATGTTACCTCAATCCTCTAGCACCACAGTACCTTAAACAATGCTTCAAGTACCCGGACATGTCAGATGACAGGGTTTGCTTACTTTGTTCTACTACTAATCTATTGCTAACCCCAATCCACTCTTTGAACTTCTAAAAAAATCCTTTAATTCTCTTTCCTAGACTTTATGGAACTTCTTTCCTTTCTCTAACAGTTGTGCTCCTTTCCTTCATTCCTTCAAAAACCAAATTAACTTGCATTGCAGATGTCTCTTAACTTTAATTTCTTTCCTCCTAATATACCTAGATAATTGTATCCCTATACCCTAATACAGAGTCCTTGAAGATTATGCATATGTTCAAGTAATTTAGGTATTTTTTACCCATGAGTTTCATCTTTGGTTGTCTGGAACAGATTACTCTTACCTATGACTGCTTATTATTTATACCACATATAGTATTTTCTAATGTTCATTTATTTTAGTGGCCAAAAAAAAAATTTTTTTTTTTTTCTACAGTTTCTTAAAGGGATTGCCTTTAAAGCATCATTATATATCAACTTAATATTATTTAATCCTTTCTACATTTGAGAGTATTTTGTATATATTGTGTATATATATATATATATTTTGTATATATATTGTGTAGATATAAAATAGTTTCAAATGTTTCAAAATTAAAAAATAGTAGAATATAGGTATCAGATATGACTACAATTGAATAGGTTTGTACATATCATCATAATTATAGCATTTTATTATTTTTTTAATACACCATCAAATTCAATATCTAAATAATAAACAAATTGCTACAAACCTAAAAATATGGGGTTAATTGGTGTTATAATTAAAACGCTTCCATCAGACTTCACTGTTTCTCCCAAAAACCAAGACCTGTATAGTTCACGGAATGTGATGACTTCATATATTTTATTCCCAGCATTATCTAAACAGTATTTATTAGGATGTCCAGTAGCTGGATGTGGAAGAGTTAATATATCGAAATTACTGTTCTCTAATATGGATTCTGTAAATAAATTGTGTTAATAAGCAAAACACACTTTAATAACAAGTCACAAAACTTAGGTAATAATAGCATTTGAAAATATTCAAAATTAGTGATGTCTTGTTGAAATTGCCTGTATGAATTTCGGAATTGCAATCACAGTGGTACTATTTCGCTATGATTGAAAACTATGAATGATCATTTAGTTGGTGAGGGATTAGGTTCCTAGTTGGTACAAACATACGTGACAGTTAAATATTATGTTAATTGTATACGTTCATGCCACTCGCAACATAAGCTATCTTATAGTGGGGGTGTAAGTAGTGCACTACATACACGAATTGAATTTCAAAAATTAGCAAGATTATAATAGAGTGACTTATAAAAAAATGAATATTAAACCTTTAAGAAGAAGTATCCAAGAGTTTTCTATGCGTTTTGTTTGGGTTCCATTAGGTATATGTGATTTTTTTTGTGATCTAGATAACATTGTAAAATTATTCGTCAAGTTCCATTTATTATGTTAATTACTGCTCTATAAACAAATAGTAATCCTAAACTGAATTCCCGCGCTGCCACTGTCACTGTCACATTATCAACTGCGTAGCAGTGTTACCTACACAAACTTTGTCTAGCAGGTAGATATAATTTCCAAAAGTTGGTATCTTTTAACCTATTCTACCTTGAAATGGAGGTAAATCTACCACCAATTTTTTTTTATTGTCTATAGAGTCATAATAAGTATGTCCTATTTTTATTTATTTTTCTATTACATATTGTGTCTTATTTTTTGTTTCACTTTTACTGTCGTCCATTTAATTAAAACTGTCAAATAAAGCCACAAATATATTATTTAAAGTTATGGTTTAATAAAATTCCACGATATCAGATAATCATATACACATAAAAAATAAATAAAATGTCAGCGCATAAACTGTACAATAATGCCCCCTTATCATTACCTATGATAATCAATAAATTCGTCAAAAGTTGAGGTAAACAGTATGAAAACTTTTGAAAAAGAAGATAAGGCATTATTATCATTTTTACAGAAAAAAAACAGAAACTTCAAAAGTTGGTACTTTTTTTATAAGTAGATTTGAGCAAGGCATTAAAAGTTGTACTGAAAAGTTGCTAGAGCTGACATTGTTGCATAGTTTAATAATTAAGCTAGATATACATACATGCCTTGATAACTTGACTTAACATGACTCTTTTATAATTTGTATACTAACGTGTGACAGGATGTGTATTACAAACCACAATTTTGTAAATTGGTAGCTAAAGTGTAAAACTCAAAAAGTCTGCCTACCGTTGTAGTCTAGTAGATTTTTTAAGATTAAGCATTTTAACATCAAAATTTTCGTTATTTCATATCGAACTGTGAATATTATATTAGTATTACCCCGGTCACTTACATGCGCGTTAAGGTTTGAAATTTGTACGAATGTTTGCACGAATGTGAGGGACTGATAAGCAAATGGGTTCGCATATGAGTATGCAAATCTATTTGCGCATCCCCCTACACTTCATCCATTTCCAATATAAAGAGTAGCTGGAACTACTACTATAGTACGTATTAGTAGTTAAGTTTATAGTTATTATAGTAGACGCTGCAAACTACGAAAAATGAAGACATCTATCACCTATGCAATCGTGTGCGCAACTGGTCGCACAAATGTGTGGGAGACTACGCGAATGTTTGAAGTTCGCGCACTTTGATATGCGACAAAAACTGACACAGCTTGGAAAACCACGAATGCATCAAAAACTTCGCATAATCATTTGCGAAGGTCGTCCTACACTTGTAGGTTCGCGTATTCGCGCGAATGTGAGTGACCGGCATTACGATAACTATGTGAATGTTCGGCCACGAACTATAATTACTGTTCGAATTATTTTAAGTGTAAACCAAGTTTACGAAAACTATTCAAATATATTTCAAAATTTCAGTAAATTTCGGCTTATTATTTATACTATTCGTAAACATTAATACTAACATTATCTAACCATTTTGTAATTAAAAAGGGGCTTAACTCCAAACCATACAGGAGTGAACTACGTTCTTTGTACTTTGGTCTTAGTAGTATGTATAAAATCAGGATAATATAAATGGCTTGCGGAGCCTTCGGTACTAAATATATGAAACTGATAGGTACCTGATGCGTCACGCCACGGAAATATTTTTTTTAGGTAGGATTTTGTGTGTACGTAAGGTATGTCAAATGCAACATAAATGACAACATGACTAGACAAGACCACAGATTACTATAATGAGAAACAAGTGTTTTGTGACGACTTAAACTCGCGCCTAAATAGCACTTTATAGATTTGAATTCGAGTAACAATTTTTGCTTGAGTTAAACGTGTTAAATATGCAAGCCTTTTTAAAAACCGGCAAATTGTCAGCTTCTGAAAAACCTTCGACGTCTGGTGTAAAATCTTCTAAGAAAAAACCACCAGCACCATGGGTTGAGAAATAGTAAGTTTCTGGTGGAAGACCCTCATTGTTATGTTGTTGTACTAAATCAACACTTTTATTGCATATTTTCTTTACTTTTCAGTAGGCCAAAAACTATTGACGATATTGTAGACCAAGGTGAAGTTGTACAAGTTTTGCGTGAATGTTTGTCTGGAGGAGATCTTCCTCACTTGTTGTTCTATGGCCCTCCAGGCACTGGTAAAACCAGTGCTATATTAGCTGCTGCTAGACAGCTCTTTGGAGATATTACACGTGACCGTGTGTTGGAATTAAATGCATCAGATGAAAGAGGTATTCAAGTAATTAGAGACAAAGTCAAGACTTTTGCACAACTAACTGCTAGCAGTACAAGACCTGAGTAAGCGATTATTTTATAATCTTTATTAATTGTTTTTTCCATTTTGTTCTAAAATAATACATTGGTGCTACATATATGACACATTTACTTTTTAAATTTACAAAAAATAAATTAGTTTTTTAAGACAATTTTTTAAAATATCATATAAAATAACAATATCCCCGTAGCCCAGTTGGTAGTGACCCTGCCTGCAGAGCGTGAGGTCCCGGGTTTGATTCCCGGCCGGGGCAGATATTTATGTGACAGATAAATGTTTGTTCTCGGGTCATAGGTGTTTGTGATGTGATAATTGTGTATGTCCATGCCACCTGCAACACAGGGAGTCCTAGTGCGGGGGTGTGAGTGTGTGAACGTTTATTATTATTATATAATTCTCTTAGTTCTATCATTTGTTGTGATTGACTAAGTTTTAATTATAGAATGGGAAATAAAATATTTGATAATGAATCCTAATTGAATTTATGTTCATTTAATTTTTTTATATACATGTAATATTTTTAATATCTATGTAAATAATTTATGTATGATTATCAGCATTAACATATTAAACTAATATAATTCTAGTGGTCGACCATGCCCTCCATACAAGCTGGTAATACTTGATGAAGCAGATTCAATGACCACAGCAGCACAGGCAGCTCTGCGTCGAACAATGGAGAGGGAGACACGGACTACCCGTTTCTGTCTCATTTGCAACTATGTATCAAGAATCATACCGCCTATTACTAGCAGATGCTCTAAGTTTAGATTCAAGCCTCTTGCTAAGGAGAATGTTATAAAGAGGTGAGTTATGGTCTCTTTCATATCCTATAATTCCATAATTCCATAATTAATTCTGTAATCCTATATAGAATGTTTTAGTAACAATAGTTTTCCAATGAATAAAGATAAGTTGTGTTGATATCATTTGATCTATCAATGCTATTTATTGTTAAATTAATCCTATTATTAAAATACATTTATATTCTAAATATTATTCTTGAACAAATGTAATTTTCTTATATACTCACTTTACTGTTTATACACCAAAATATATGCTGAAAACATCATAACGATGGACAACACAGTAGCCAGTGCTGTTGCTCTAATAAAAGCTATTCTATCATAGCAATTCATTTCAAGCAACACAAAAAAAAATAAGAAATGTAAAGTCAAGTCAAGCAGAAAGGGTTAATCAAATCACAATTAGAGAAAGATAACAAGTATATGCTAAAGCTATGATGCATAATAGCTATCAGAAGTTATGATGCTTTATATGTACAATAAAAAATAATGTGGGTCCTCCTTTCCTTTCATGTTGTCAAAGTTCCAGTGATGCCTTTGGTATCACTGAAGCCCGTGGGCAACTGTGACCTCATTTATCTGTGAGGCCCAAGTCAAGCTAGTACATAATGGGAAAGGAACTATATAGACTCTGCCAAATGGTTCAGTAGACCAATTAATTTGAGTCATTAACTTGGAGCTTTCAATAATGGTAATTGTTTTTGTCTTCGGATTAACTTTAAGTCCTGATGACTGATTTCAGAAAGACATTAAAATCAAATGTGCCTTAAGGCTTCCTGTCTGTTACATAAAGAACAAATTAATGTGGTTATATTTCTCATTGCTTGGGTGTGCCTTGAATTGTGATTTTGCATCAATAGTTTTTTGGTCATTAATGTTTTAAGTGTGTCTAAAACCCAGGGGCTCATAGATACTGAATACAGATTCATTGAATAGAAGCATGCGCAAGCTACATGGTTGTCCATTGTTTACGGCTATAGAAACACATTGTAATCAACAATGTCAGCACCTTTACACAACTGTTTTATATCCATTCCACTAAAATAAAGCTATGAAGATATATATTTCCATATATATATCTTAACTTGGCTTAAGGAAGTTTTATCTTATTACAAATAATAAAAGGTCTTGAAACGAACATAACATCGACTAGAGAACGAGTGCAGGTAGGCACATAGGGAAAGTATACATATGTATGCATGTTAATAATTTATAACAAAGGTATAAGCCGTGCTAGCCTATTGTCGGATTTGTAAGATAGTTTGTTGTTGTTACTGTCATTGATGAAGAGCTTGTTAAGCCATGTCGGAAATATTCTTATGATTGCCAATCCCACGCGGGTCTGCTTTCGGGTAACATACGCTTCAATCTTAGTTAATGTTAAACACAGACCCATGCGTTTTTGTGAGTCAATGTATTCGCATTATTCAATCAATCATTACAGGTTACGAGAAATATGTGAAGCAGAGAACGTCGAAGTTGGTGATGGTGAAGTTCTCCACCAAGCTGTCGAGACTTGCGAAGGAGATTTGCGACGGGCGCTCACTGCACTGCAGTGCTGTCAGCGGCTGTTGGGCAAGATCACTGCAGAGGGGCTTATTGAGGTAAATATGTTCGGACGACGTACGGAGGTCCAGCGTTAGGTAAAAGAAATGTTGATAAATCATAATATTTATTGTTTTTTTTTTGTTGATACGGATACAATGGGTATGTTACTATTTATTCCCTATTGAGTGTATAGTATTCGCGGCAAAAATTTTAATTCACTTGTTATGGATTGGTGCTGGACATATATTTTTGCAGTGCAACTTTTGCATTTTGTACAAGGCAATTTTAATAAGCTAAGCCAGAAGAAGCGGAAATGCTGCTTTATAATTAGTTCCTTGATACTAACCAAAGCTAAATCTTTTATATTAAGATTTAAAAGATATAACCAGAGAACTTTAGAGATTTAAGGTGGGTGGTAACTAAACAAACTGGTAAAGAACCCTACCACCTTGGACGAATATCGTCGAAATTACCTGATAGTACAGAGGCCAGAGACCCCCGGACGCGGGGGGCCGTACGCCGTACTATCGAACTTTGTTCAGTAGGTCCATTTTAGTTGGTTTGAATTAAGAGATTTTAAAAGTGAACTTTACATAAGTATATTATGTAAAAAACCTTTTTTATAATTCTCAGAAATTGTCAAAGTATATGAGTAAAATATGAGTACGGCTCATAAAACTGTGCAGGTGGTAATTTTACCATGTACTACACTGTGAATAATGTTTCAAAGTCGTGCAAAGTTGGTTACGTTTGAGGCTATATCGGTCATCGTTTACGTTTAAATATATCTGATACCACTATTAACACCAGGAGCATCGCGTTGCCGGTGTTCTGGCACCGTAGACAAAACAAGTCTGTAATGTATTAATGTTTGTTGTATGTCGGGTCGTGGGCCATCGGTTAGTTTCTCAGCTATCGGCACGAGAAGAAACACTACACTGGACGATAACCTATTACTAGTAGAACGGTTCTGGAAGTTTGGTATAAAGAAAATAATTATAATATTCTTGAC
This sequence comes from Megathymus violae, assembly GCA_003671415.1. Taxonomy (NCBI): domain Eukaryota; kingdom Metazoa; phylum Arthropoda; class Insecta; order Lepidoptera; family Hesperiidae; genus Megathymus; species Megathymus violae. The sequence continues at coordinate 2,766,854 of PDGT01000047.1, read as the reverse complement.
AGGTAACCGGTATTGTACCTGACAAACTAGTCAACGAGTATATGAACGTCAAAAACTACAGTGAACTCGAGAAATTCGCGGAGAGGTGAGTACATTTTTATTTTGAATTAAAATCACCTAGTATCACAATACTTTTTTTCAGTTGGCATTTGCTCAAATGTTATGGTTTTGATTAGCAATATCCCTAACTGATAAATCCATAATGAATAATATTGATAAAGATGAAACAACTTTTGCTTACGAATTTAAAGCAATTGTTTGTAATCGTTTGTTCAATTTTTCTTTCGTGGATTGGTGTTTGGAGTGATGAAGGTGTCGTAAGCGTTAGAAAACCCACTGCGGGTTGGTCACAGAGACATCTAGATTGAAACCTCATCATTTTCGAAGACTTATCTATAATTACCGTTATTTACTATTGTTCACTTACACGTGTAGACCCCACCTCTGAATCGTTTAATAATAATTAAACTACTCCATTGTGTAGCTGTTCATACGATATACCTGTTTTCGAAATGTCTATGTAGCACCAATAGCCTCCTAGTAAAATGCCTATGACATACGGACAGACGGATTTGAAGCAATTATAAGAGTTCCGTTTTTTCTCCAAACATAAAAAGCATTTAGAGCATATTATAAATAAAATCTATTACAGATTCCTAATGGACGCGTTCTCAGCATCACAGTTACTAGAACAGCTGAGCGCATTAGTGGTGGCATCCGGCCATTTGACGAACAAGCAGAAGTGCAGCATCAGTGAGAAGCTCGCCGTGTGCGCACACCGGCTGCTGGACGGTGGGGCGGAACTCATGCAGCTGTACGACCTCGGGTGCACCATCATCGTTGCCAATAATAACCCGTGACGTCACATTTCAGTTACGTCTACGTTACTTTATACTGCTATAGACATAGAATATTATATATCTTGCTGCACCTGAGATAGTTTTTTTTTTAATATTACAATATTATTTGATATACTTCTAAATATCTACATTTTATTAGGCTACTTCAAACAAGGAGAGGGTTCTTAATTCATTTGTTTTTTTTATATTTGTAACCACAAAACTCTGTCATTTTTTAACTGATTTGGAATTTTTTTGTTTTGTTTGAAGGAGTATACTTTCCGTTTAGGTTAAAGTAAAAATACCAGTCTTAAGGGAGAAAAATATGAGATGAAACCAAGAAATTGACCTTTTTCAAATTGAATATATTTTTTTAAATACTTACTTATTTAACAATTTAAAAATCTATACTAATACAGTAAAGAGAAAGTACAGATTTTCTTTGTGTATTTCTGCATAAGAGGGTTAATGTCTTGAAAAATTATTTTACCATTTGAAAGGCACGTTATATATATCATGTATATTTTGCATGTAAATGTGATATAAATCTAAGTGTTTTAAAAGCGAAACATGTGTGATTCAGTAACTGTTTATGTAGTATGCGGGTAAGGGCATGCTTATTTTGTTTGTGAAGCTCCGGAAACAGTGCATCTATCTCATTTTTTTTTTCATTTGAAAGGTACCATAATTAATTGTTAACCCGAATGAAGTCGGGTCGGGCCGATAGTAGTAAATAAATTTGATGGAAAAACGAATTTATTTGTACCCTAAAAATAAAAAATTAATATCATATGAAATTTATAAATTGCATTCTATAAAATTACTAACAACTATTTCCGGTGTGGGTATTAGTTGTAAATGTAAGGATTATGTTTCTAAAGCGAAGCAAGTGCGAGTTACTAGTTATTAAAAGGTATACCAAGATGTCATGAAGATAGAGTGCTCCTAGCGATAGCCAGGCCGGATTTAGCGTGCTTGTTAAATTATAGAATCGCTTTTGTAATTTACTATTGTTGGCCATCCGTCGCAACTTTCATCTGCCTCAGTCTTATGATCAACAATTTTTCAATATTTTTTTAACAATCAATAATTTTTCATCGTTTCATTGTTTGGTTTTCAATAGTTTAAAACATCCCCAATATATCCTCATAATCTAGAGAACCTAGAGAGATAATCTAGAGAAGAAATTTAAGGGAGCAGTGATCAATTATTCACTCCATCAGATTTTTATTCAGGTAGCTTTTTTATCAAAATATAAGTTCTTTGTAAATTCACTTATGTTATTAATTTTTTACTTATAGCATTTTGTAAAGGTACTTTAACACTCAGAAGAAGAAACGGCGAAAGAAACTCCTCAATACATTTTAAACCAACATATAATGTCAATCGTCGAGAGGAGTCTAGGGCTGTATTCTCGTGTAGTTTTTCGGAGTGCAAGTTAATTTGTCACTGGATATTTTAATATCGAAAAACATTCCCTGTTTACTAATGGTATCAAAGTATCCTATAAATATACAAACATATCACGATTCAGTTTTAAATTTCAGTATTCGAGGTTCGGTATTTACTTGTGTTAGACTATAACTTTGTAATATTAAACGGATAGTCTCATGATTTTGTAACTGATTTCATTCATACTTAAATCTAACCTAACCTCTCTTCGGCTTGAATCCTTTGAACAACGAATGCTTTGTCCCTCTTGATGGGGATCGCTGGGGTCTGTACCAACTAAGTTAATCCCTTATTTACTCGAGCATAATGGTAAGGTTTTTTACAGACCTGGCTAGATACCACCCCATTATTAAATCAACCTTGAAATGTATTTATGATTCGGTTGCAATGTTAAAAGGCTAGTAATAAGCGGGTTCCCTGCTTAAATGTTCGTTTGCAACGCGTTGGTAATGCTTTTAGTGTCTCCGATGTCCATAGATGCCGCTGACCACTCACTGTCAGGTGGCCCCGTGGGCTCGTTTACCGACTAAAAAGACATCCGATCACTGCTGCCCTCTTAGTCATTCCAGTTGTAATACAACAGCCACATAATAATTATTTAGTGTATTGAACAGCGCATATGGATTTTTTATCAATCTATGCATTCTTAACTAAATGTCGCTTAGAATAAAACTGGTTTGATTAAATAAAGTCTGGATATATACATTTCATCAATTATAACATAATTAGTTTTTTTTTTCACATATCAACGTACAGTACGACAGTGACTCATATCAACGTATTTCTGATTGAATTGAACGAATTCTTAAGTTGTCCTTTTGAAAGGGTTGCAAAATAATATTTCCCATATGCGCTTCTCGTTTTGCATTAAGTGCAACTTAATTGTTGGTGTTATGTAAGACATTCGTCGAGAAGTGATTGTTACAAACAGTCACGAAGCATTTAATTCTCTGTGTCAATTCTAATAAGGTTATATTTCGCTTGTATTGTGTTATGAATAATGCACGATATTTGAAGAATTATGATTGAAACAGTTGCATTTATTTTCTGAGAAAATGTCGTTTAGCGTTTTCGTGTAGCTTATAAACAAATTTGTAGTACACATTAAAACAATATATATTAATATATTCCAGTTTTGTTATTGAATTATCTATGTTATTTGTTTTAAAACTGCTTGAACATTGAACGTCTGGGCCAGTACAAAAGTTGGTTTTTTAACTGAGATACAAAATGTAACCAACAGGAATATGATCGCATTTATTCCATGTTCTAACCTTTAATGCACAATAATATTCATAACTTAACTGATAGGCCTTCCATTTCCATACAAACGATGGCAGACGTGATGGATTTGACCCCACATCTAATATTAAGGGCTGCTTATTTCTTTGTTTAGAATATTCTACATTTACCTATACAAGAAAAATCATGTTAGAAGTGTCATTCTAGTGTGCAAAATAAATTTAGTTGCCAAGGGCCTATGAATTCATGACTCATGGCATAAACTGTCAGTTTGGCCCATTTACGTGAGATCAAATAACGATTACTAAAACGTTATCTGTGAATGCTCTTTAAGCGATAAATTGTACCGACGCTCAGCAGGTGTACGTAGACCCCAGCGCAACCGACATCGAGGTACTACCATCGCGTCTACAATTTACGCGCATGTTCATTTCACTTCCGCTGTCGGTTGAACGGACGCGCGAGCGAGTAGGAAAGAAAGAAAATAACGTTCTTTTCTTTAGAAAAGATAATATCGGGTGGCGGTGCGGGCGCGCGGCGTGCTCCCCTCCACGTCACGGTTTGCGCGCGCTCGTTCGCCATTGGCCGCGCGCGCCCCTCCCGCTGCGGCCGGGTCGCACGCGCAGCGTCTAGATTTCCAGATTTCAAATCTCGACCGTTTATTTCGTGACGAGCGATCGGAGCGTGCGGGTTGCGACTCGCGCCGTCTCGCCGGAAGCGCGCGGCCGCATTTCATTCTTGTTTTAAAAACACGGCAACGTGCTCGTTTATGTTCGGTCGGTGCAACGTGACGTCTCGGGCGATAAGTGCGTGCGTATTGCAGTGCGTCGTGCTCCGGATTCGACGGTACCGTCAATTTCTTTCGATGAGTGGAGGTTTAGTGCATGTTTCATAATTACATCATGACTAGATCCACACTCATCCATGGAAGTTGCGAAGTTCTACTTAACGAGCGAGCGGCGGCGGAGGACGCGAGAGATGGCGTGCCGGTGATTATGGCCGGGTATCATTACCGAGCACCTCACTAATGATATGTTGAGCGCGGCAGGTAGGCGCTCTAATACAGGAGGTAACCTCAACGTATCTACCTGCCAGCTCTGCCGGAATTGACTTTGATTACTCGACCGACAATATATCGCTTATTTGGAGTGTGTTTTTGTCATAGTTTTTATGACTCTTGACATGAAGAGCTGACATTGGGCCCGCTGACCTCGAACACGTCTGGTAATAATCACGTCTATTATTGGATAGTTGGATAGGTTAGGAAATTCCCGGTTTTGGTTTGGCGATAATAGCGTTCGTACGGGGTGAGTGCACGCGGGCGAAGGCGGGTGGAAGGGAGCGGTGAGAAGCGGCGCGGGCGCATCTGCTCCTTCTGAGAAAGGCCATTGTGGCGGTTCCGAAGTGGTCAGTGAGGTGACGTCACGGGCCGGGGCGACAACCTGACGCCGTGCCTTCCCCTCACCCCTTCAGTGTACACAATGCATTTCCGATTTTTCATTTATAATTTATTTTATTGTATAAAGTCAATTTCTTAGAATGGGAATATTTAACGTCATATCCATGCTTTGTTGACTCCCCTCTGCGGAAGTTGTCATTCAAGTCGACGAGTCAGCTTGCTTAATTTTATATTATTATTGTGCAAACATTGTATGTATTCTTTAAAAGCGAAAGAGGCTTTTAAGTTCATAGTTTGATACTCAGGCAGTCGGAACTAGATCCTTGTATTATTTACTTTAATTCCAAATCTTCTACATATATATAGAGATGGTACTGATTTATGTACAAATACAATTATTATTTTTACACTAAATAAAATCATAAATTTAAAGGTATATAGCATGTATTGTTATTAAAATTTACTATCTAGGTATTTTTTTAATTGTGCGGCCGTTGTAACGGTATTTGGCTAACGACTTATTTTAAAAATCCTACCTTATAGGATTTTTTGAGGTACTTAATAAATAAAACTATTATATGTATCAATCGAAGCTGCGGTTAGTTTCGTTTAGGCACTTTTCGCGGCTTGGTACTGAATTCTCAGAACTCCTTAACGGGGCATTTCAATGAACATCCCCATTTAAAAAAAAACGTCTGGAAATCATTATTAATCGTGAAATAAAAAGTCCTCCTGCAGCAAAATAATCTTATATCTCTAAATTGTAAAATTAAGGAATTTTAACATGATCGTATTAAATACAAACATTTAAACGAATAATTAATGGTTTCGGAAGAGTGCCTTCACGAAATTAATCACAAAATTTTTAAATACACGTATCTAATAAATATAGGTACGAGTTAATGTAGCAATGTCATTTTTTATATTCGGAGTGTTGGCCATTAGCAATTATTATTAAGCTCTTATATTTATCAAAGTCATTCCAAAAAAATATTCAAAATAGCTTTCTAAGCGGAAGGCGGAGAGTTAATAGCTTTCTGGGTAGTCCAGGTAGCCGGTCTTCAGGTAGAAATAATAGAACTGAACAAAAGGATGGATTCTAAGAATGCGGTATGTTTAAACCGGCTTTTTGTCGACACCATCTAGGCGGTTTTAAATCAAAATTTAGTGCCATGACAAAATAGAGCTAAATACCTACTGAAGTAAAAAATTCTTGAATAGCGTGAAGTGGAATCTTTAGATTTCGACAAGAGTTATGCAAGAATCCATCAAACTGAAATCGGAAATTGGGTATGAAATGAAATGAAGAATTGAATTGTACACTGTTAATTCTCACGTAATCATTTTAGGAAATACCATCGCCTTATAATTATCAGTTATTATCAAAATTATTGCAAATAAAGTAGAAACGTATGAAATTTTTTATACTACCTTCGTTGCAAGGTTTGAAAACTGTAGAAAGTAGAATGCAATATTGTATAATGAATGCATTATTTAATTGTATACATGGAAATAAGACTGGGTAAGTAAAACTATTTTATTTATCAATATTTTATATATCAAGCATGACCGAATTACTATCATGAACGTTGTAACCGGTGAAGGTAAGTAACTAAAGAAATTAAGCCTCTGCGCTACATTAAATTTTAATGCGTTGTATTTTTTCGAAATAATTTCCATCGTCGTACGTCTAAACCAGGAACTAAATAAGTCTTTTCCAAAGCCATTTACCTCATTCTTATCGCAAACGTGATATAATCCTTAAATACTCACTATTATTTCAAACCTTCTCTTTTATTCGCAATAACATGCTAAAATTGGGGAAAATTAATGGCAAAATTCGGATTTTTTTACCATTATACTATTAGTATTACTATTTATACTATTAGTACAAAACATTCATAGGGTAAAAATTGCAGTAAAATATTGCAACTAGTGATAATTCGTAAGTTACCTAAATTAATCAAGATATTTTATATTATATATATAGATAGATTGTTCGCGGCAATAAGGTGTAATATTTAGTGTTGATTTGTGCTCATACGAACGTAAATTAAAAACGTGTTTACTTATTGATGGTTTATTTCAAACTGGATGCTAACGCTCAAAGTGGACCTTAGCACTGTTACATTACGTAATTGGACACAACTGAACATTCCCAATAATGAATCTCATTCACTACTACAAAACAATTATCATAATTAGGATAAGTTGTGACAAACTATAGGTAAGGAAGTGAAGTTGAAACTACATAATATATGCGGAATACAAACTTAAATATCTAACGAAAGCAATAAACTCTACAACTCTCTCTCTGTATATAAATATAAAATGTTTCCATAGCAAGAAGAGGGTTTCGTCCTGGTGATAAAGTCTTATCTGCTAAGTTTTTATAGCATTTAAAACTCGAACGAATTATGTTTCCTTATAGCAAACAGTTGTCACAATCACTCGTTTAAGTTTAACCTTGTTATAATAAAATACAACGAACATTTTGTTTTTGACAGATCGATACATTTTAGATCCTTATCTTTACATTTTCGTGATTTACTTTTGGATTTTGTAGGCTAATCAAAGTAATAGTTATTTTGGGTAAGTAACTGGTGACTATTCAATAAATGTTTTTATATTAGCTTTCAACAAAGTTACACATCGGTAAGCAATATGAATTTTGCTACTGTCATCAGTCGCTAAATACAATGGACGAAGTTTCAGTACTTTCATATCTTCAGAACCATCTAACCTAAATATTAAACTGAGGAAACTATCGGAACATTCATTCTCTTTAGTTATTGATACAAAATAATGTCTTAATCTACTCATTTACCCATAACGTTTTGTTTAGTTAGGTCCTGCGTAAAATTATTGCATAAGCATCGCGCTAAGTGAATTGTTAAATGTTTAAAATACGACTTTTACAGACAGCCAACGGACAACCTAAACTGGTGGGTCCAGTATCATGAAATTTTTTATTGGAGATTACATAATGTTAAGGAGCACTACGGACTTTTCAAAGGGATATAAGGATTCAGGCTTAAGTACGTACCAAAATCCTTATGCTGTGAATTTATGACTATCAACTTTAGCACATCCCTACACTTTAAAGAAAAACAATACGTGCATTTATTAATAATAATTTAAGTTAATTTTTTTTAATTGTTCTTTATTGGAGTGTAAATTTTACTTGTGTAGTCGCCTAGGAATTAAATATCGTCCATAAGCATCAAATAACGTTTAAATCTTTATTGATAACGCTAGAGCTTAGATACGTAACAAAAAAAATAGTACATAATAAAAAAAAATGCCAGAAAAACCTTGCAGAACAGAAAAATTAGATTATGATTGCGGTGGAGAATAGTTTAATGTAATATTTTTCCAACTCTTATGTATGGTTCTGAAAGTTGCACACTGAAAAAAAAGTCAATTGTTAAACTAGTGAAATGTGGATTCACAGAAGAATGCTTAAAATTAAATGGAAAAGTAGAATATCGGATGTCAAAGTTTTACAAATAATTAATAAAGAATTGGAAATTGTGAAAACCGTTAAGGAAAGAAAAACAGCCTATTTTGGATAAATATACAGGAACTATAAATATAACTTATTAAAATTAGTAATTGAAGGCAAAAGTAAAGGACGTAGAGGTCTAGGTAGAAGAAGAATCTCATGGATTGGAAATATAAGGGATTGGCTGCGGGTAAAAGCACAGACAAGCTATTTAATATGACTGCTGATAAAGAGACGTATCGACAAATGGTCGTCTCCTCCTTGATGGAGATGGCATGTGAAGAAGAAGAATAAAAAAAAGAAAACTAAAAACGATTGATAAACAGAAGAAAAATATATTGAACTATTTTTTCTCTGCATATTTATATATAGATACTATTTTTACCCGCCACTTCGTCCACGTTAGACTTAGAATTACATTATATATTGCAACGATATAAATCAATATTTGATAGAAGAGAAGCCAAACAGATCTATGCAAATTTTAAATAGATACGTCCTGCAAATCGTTTTTTGATAACCACAGCAACCTAATACATTTCCACGATAAAAAGTACCCAATATTCATTTCCAAGTAATAAACTGTGTGCTAATTTCCATCGAAATCAGTTCAGCCACTTCTGCGTGATTGAGCAACAAACATTGAATCGTAGAAACTCACCTTTATAATATTATAAGGATCACCGCAACTCATAAAACTCATTAAAACAGTCCCTATATGTACATGACTGCATTCGCTTCGTTTAACATTTTACAAAAACACACAATATAGGTATAAAAATGAAACTTTAACACGTTAAATCGGAAAATATAATTCAATTTTACATCAGTTTCGGTGTAATCACCTACGACGTAAAATAAAGGCATTTTTCAATTAACGCCTATCAAAGCAGGCGTAAATATTTAGTACAAAATAAAATGTACTGAATTATACATGTATGTAATTGAATATTTATGTACTTATGTCCTATATTTTATTGGTTAGAAGTTTAATTACTTCAGAATTAATGGTTATTAATTCGTTTTAATCGTATTAGTCCTAGGTTTTTCTGCTTTCAATCAAAACCGGACACTAGATCAATGAAATGGGTTGAATATTAAATTTATAGAACGCCTGATATAAATGAGTAATTGATGTGTGTTTTGGGTGCGGATACAATTTGGAAACACATGAATTATGTTTCTCGAAGTGAGGTACTTACTCGTCATTCAACATTTCTCGGCTTTATTTGGATATTAGTAATCCGTAACCAAAAATATGTTAGATTTTTATCAGGCGTTTTATAATTTTTTTCATATTTACGCCTGCTGAACCTGCTAATATTAGTCTCATAGAAATCGTTGCGTAGTTTTGGGATTATCGCGTTTAGACAGACAGACACTTTGCTGAATAGTTGGATAATGTTTAAGGGTTGTGAAACTAGTTACAAGTTGTATAATGTTATGTAATCTCACATATGTATTAAAAATAAATGAATCGAATATGAAGAGTTTCAAATGAACGTCTGCAATGAAACGTCCAGTTTTTGTAATATATTCAAGAAATCTATTAAATATCGTAGATATACAGCCAAATTTTCCATCAAAACCCTAATGTGAATGTTCATGGATTTCAAATGAACATGTATTTGTATTATATTGTAAACCTACACACATATAATATTACCTATGTGGATCTAACCTTGATGTTTTACGCTCATAGAACTCAAGAGATCGAGCAGGGGATTTCCTAATGCACGTGCTCTTAACACAATTAATAAATCTTCAGTACTACTTTGTATGAAGAAACTTTACACCTAATAATAATAAACGTTGTGTAATATGTTGAGTAAATTACTTATTTTGGTGTCGATGCACGGTGAGAATAACGGCTTACGTATGTATACTAACGTATGTTACGTAACGTTATATACACCACACATTGCTTATCACACACACACATATAGTACATATTGTATAGTAGGTACTTCCTTCATATTGTAGGTACTTAGTTAATATTTCATAGTGCACGACCAGATATCAGTACAAGAGAATAGATATTCAATACATGGAAATTAAGTCGACGAATCTATATGAGGTTTATTTATTTGCAAAATTCATTTCAGAAATATCGAAATAGGTGTCTGCAAGTACACCACGCTACATGTTCCCTTCAACTTTTCGATACTGTACTTGTTACATGAAACTGTTAATACGCTTAAACATAACAAGAATAAACCATTGAAATCGATTTAATATTGTTTTGCAAAATCTTAACACCAAACATGAATTATATTCGTTATTTTATTCGCCCAAAGTTCTGTGTGACTGACTACAGTCACGATGATACACCATCCAATTAAATTGCGATAGTAATTCTACATGCTGTTGAGTCCCTAAGGGAAAAATTTAAAGAAATGGTGTACTCATCGTAGCCTGTCAATATATTTATAGTAATTTGGTATTTATTTGAAAAAAAAAAATATATGTACAAGCAGAAAAGTGATACACATAATCGTTAAACAAGAAACGGGCATAATTTGGTTACGTCTTCATATCCGCTTTAGAGTGTTTCAGCGTTCTTTCGTCGGGCTTGGAATTCGTTTTTACAATAACGTTCCAAACATGATACGTAAGTTACCTATTGTAATTTTTAAGTAACGCGTTAAAGCACAGCTTATTGGTAAATTATGGTATATGAATATATGAACGACAAGGACGCTTGGAAATAACAGTGCCCAAACCAGTTACGCGCAGGCTAAAACTTGCTTAGTACCTAATTGCCAAATATTGTTTTAAAAGATGTGCTGAAGAGTTTCATTCGCCGTTTCTTCTCCTCAATGTTTAAGCACCTTTTCGAAATAGTAGTGGAAGCAAAAAATGACAAGTATAAGTGTATTTTTATATATAATATCTAATCTCTAATTTTATGTATAATATCTATAATATATATAATATCTATTTTATAGAATATCTAAATAATTTTGAATTTGAAAAAGCAATATACTTCAACATAATAAGTTTTAATAATAATATGTACCTTATTATTTACATGGAAGACATACTTATTAAACTCTACTTATGAAGACACACTTCATGTCTTTTAAATGTTAAGTTTACCGACTTAAACATACAAATTGTGATGGTTACAAAGTCAATGTAATCATCTGACATATAACTTGGATTGTATGAGTTTGGTAAAGAATAAAAAAATAATATTTTTCAGCCAGTTCTGCAACAATTACAATCAATTGATTTCTACATCAGTAATGAGAGGACTGGATTCGGCGAAAGACTAAAAATTAAATTAAGAGAAGTAAGAGTAAGTAAGAGAAGAAGAACTAAACCTTATTGAAACTTTATTGTTGCCATATATTATCAAATTGGTACTCTGGAATGCACCACGTCTTCGGAACAAAAGATACTTCTAATTCCTTAACCTTAACCTGCCTCCCAATGTACCATGACACGGTCGAACTATTGTTTCGATCAATAAAACTAAATGTTTTTCTAAGTTGTGTAAACGAATATAAGAATATTATCTTATGTCAAATCGTATTTTTCAAATGAATATATGATGTAATTTTTAGTTTTCTCGTGGTCTTATAATGTAATAGTAACGTTTTGCACTAGAATGGAGTGATTACAAGGAAAATGTGTTGCGTTAGTGGCTGTTAACATTGTTTACTTTCCGCTTGTCGTATTGGGTACTAGTAACAAAGAAAGTTCACGTGTTTAATCGATGATTAACAAGCCTGAATTTTCTACTTTTATAAACTTCTGAACATAAGAAATGGTTATTAATTTATATGTATTGTTACGTGTCAGGATCCGTAGGCTCGAAAAAATGCCACAATAGTTCCGCAGAGACTTTATTTTACTTCACACTCACTTCTCAATCACAGTTACACTCGTAGATCGCAGGTATTCACTTTGTAGGGAGAGAAATCTTCGCTTCGTATTCGAAAACTGAATGCCTTGTGGCCGACCCTGCCCTCTATTTATATCGATTTCCGGGCTTCCAGATCCTTCCACGCCCTTCGTTGAAGTAAACAACAACAACAATAATTCCCGGAAATCTACATAACAATAGCGGGTCAGGTAAACAACCCCATTTCGGCCCTCATGTATGCCAATCTTTTGCCTAAGGCATAAGGGCGAGATTGGCCTGAAGTGACCCAGGTAATTTTTATTACTACCTGGGTTTCAATTTTATTGCCTCTATTGTTTTTTTTTTTCACCGTAACGGTCGGCCACCCTTCCAGAAACTTCATAAGCCTGCCGACTTCGAGAAGCTTCGTAACAGTACGTTCAAATTGAACAAAATAAAACTTATTAAAAAGCTTTATTATTTACATTTAATATTATGAGCTGGATATTCGTGGCTGTTGAAGTTAACATAGAATTATTGCTTAATGCAGTATGTGTCAACATTTATATATTGTACACGGCAGTTTCCTTGTTTTTTTTCCTTTTCTTTCTCTAGTTTGTCTTTTATGTTAGATTGCTTTCAATCACACCTTTTTTTTATTACAAATTTTCTGTCTGCCTATCAGACCATGATAAATATCAAAAATTATTTTACAATTAACTCAATCGTGCGTCGTCGTCGTCTTCTTATGAATCTATAAAGTCATTCGCGAATAATTGTTTTTGTTTTTGGAAAAATGAGCAATTTTATCTATTTTTATTTAAATAAATTCTACTTTTGAAAATTTTTCGTAAAAGAGAACAACTGAGCAAAAAATAGAAGCTTATAGCTTATGTTGGGTAATTTCGAACTATATGATTCTAATATAATTCTAAATATAATTCAAAGAAATAATTCTTTGGTATAACTAACTGCATACATTTTCTTTTATTATGACGACGTAACAAGAAAACTGCAATGTCAACACAATCAAGTGGTACTAGCAAGTAAAGATACAAAACATAGTGTATGAGAACAGCGGATAATGAATTAAAAAAATAGTTTAACCTTGGTAATATTTTTACAGCTCATTGTAGTATTTTTTTAGCCACACATATGTGCGTAAAAATTCAAGTACAATTTTTTGAAAAAAAAAAAAAACTTCTTGGGAGTTTGTTGCCGTTTCTTGTTCCGGGACACTCACGGTAGAGATTTGTTGAAGCGATGGTTTAGTATAACTTTCGAAAAAATTTTGTAGAAATTAACTTCGAAAAAATATATTTCATTATTGAAACTGCCCAAAATGAATTGAAACGTCAAACCGAATACTGTACTTCACTTTACTAATGTTTCTGACATCTTCATACTTCCCCACAATCAAATACAAACACGGCAAAAACACGAAGATAAACGAAGATTGCTGAGAACCATGTTTAGTAGGGACACATTTTATATCACACAACTAATTTGGATCGCTATGCAGTAGCTCTCACTCAATGTCAATGATAAATCAATAATGTCATGTAAGGAAAGATTTACAATTATTTAATAATAAGCTAGTTCACCGGGTGTTACAGATTAACGGGGTCTTTGGTCACGTACTATCCCGAATAAAAAATAGGTCATTATTATTAGTCCTTTGAAAATACAATTTTGTAAAACAGTGTACATCGACAACTTAAACTTAGTTTTGTTATTGTTATTGTATGTCGACAACTCTGTAGGTCAGTTGACAGTGACTCTGGCTGCGAAGTCCAGAGTTAGACTGCTGGCAGCTCATGTGATGGATAAATTTGTGTTTCCGACACGTACAAGACTGTGATGTCTCATTTCTATATATCTATGTCACCTACAATACTGCAAATCATAGTGGTGTGAATGTGTGAGCATTTAGCATCTCATGACCCTTTACTCAGTACTATAGAACTTTCAACCGTAAATCTCCTTGTTTATTCATTTCTAGATTTTTTCCAACGCATACGACGTACAGTCTCTGAGTTATCTAGGCGTTGTTTCGCATTTTTTCCCGTAAACATTTATCTTCCACGTTAGAAGAGCGTGCGAACCGAGGGTCGAGGGAACCGGGTGAAGTCCTTTGTTCTGATGCAAGCAGTTGCACCGTATTTCAAACAAAGCGGTTCAGGTAAATCGTGATTCACTCGTTCTTGCCATACATTAGAATAGTTACCGACTGTTCACGTGGGTTCCGCCCTTTGATTTGCGAGTTTACATCGTTTACGCCCGTGTCCTAAATTTGTTAACGCGTTCTGTAGATATAAATATTGGCTTCTGGTAATACCGATACGGCAATGGCTTGGGACTATATCTGGACTGATTTCGTAGAGAATCGGGTTTGAATCCAGTCTCAATATAGTACAACTCACAGATAGTCTTTTAATTTTTTTATTACCATATTACATTGCTTAAAGTACATGTCATTTTATATAAGATATAATGTTGATTTATGTAGTGGCCATATACTTATTATGTAGTCTAAATAAACGCTCACATATCACGCAACTATCCTTGGGATACTTCGCACGGTCGACGGAATAATGTATAAATGAATTCATAAGTAACCGAATCCCGCAAAAAAATGTTTTTGGTCACATAAAAATCACTGTCCATTCATGTCAGAGACCGTCCGCCAGGCAGTCCCTACTAGAGAATCGACAGTCGATTAAATAAACAGAGTAAAGGCCCATATTGTGTAACGCAATACCAGAAATGAATTGATTGAAAATACGGATTGGTTTCGAGTGTCCTCATGAGATACATCTGAATGAGACGTTGCCCAAGTTTTGGAGGAACGGATTGCAAATTGACGGATTTGTATCTATTCGGTGCCAAGACTACCCCACAAGTGAAGTTATCAGAGCTTTTAAGTAATAAGTACATTATTTTTCAATAGATATTGTTATTACAAATTGTATTACAAATTCAACAATACATAATTATCTATAATCGGGTTGGACTCGAATTATATTTCTCAATAAGATGGGTCATAATTGTAAACTTGCCACGCTGAACAATATTTTACATACCCTTGAGAAAATTATGGAATATTCTCTGGTGTACAGATGTTAACTTTTATGTAAATAGCAGACAAATGAGCGGATTGGCGACTTAATGGTTAGTGGTCACACACGCCGATTGATGTCCGCTAAAGGTATCACCAATGCGTTGCCGGTTGCTAAGAAGGAAGCGTGGGAGCCGTTTACCAGTACCCCGACATTCCCGATTCCGACCGGAACATGTAAAACATTTCTCGGTTGACTCAAGAAGGACGTTAGCGAACCAGACGGACAAATTGCTCTAACACCAGGCATGAGTACCATCAGGTAAACTAGGTAATACAGCGATCTCCTACAGCAATGACCGTTCGCAATAGCCTCATTCATTGCTGTTATAATAATTTCTAATACGCTTATAATTTAAATTATAGAAATAAGAAATGGGTGTAAAATTCGTACGAAGCCCCTGCGCTGATGGTAGATATTCATATCCCGGGGTTACCTGCTAGAATTAAATTCCACCTCGCTAACAGTTGAATTGTGAACAAAAACCGATGAGTTGGCAAAATATTGAAGAAACAAAGCTAGTAGACCGCCGCACGAAGCACTCGCTTGATTGTCACCAATTAGTTGTAATAACGGCCCTCGCCGCTCCGCAGCTACTTAGATGTAATTTGTTAGTGAACTGTCACTACCACCAGGCGGCGGCGTGCATTGCCACTGTAGTGGTGTAACGTTGTTAGTTAAAACGACACGACACAAACAAACCTGATGTACAATAAATTAAAAGTGTTTGTTTATGGAATTTCTGATAATTTGTATTTTCCACAATTTTAATGCGGGGATGATAAAGAAAGAATGACTTAGAGGATCTCTCTACTTTATTATGTCCATCAACAGATATACAGTCTGTATAATATGATGGGTCTATGTATTATAGATTTTTAGATAATAAAGGATTTCCACCACTGTGTATATTCAATTCTTTCGTCTTTCGATTTTAATTCGGTCCTCTCTTGAATTTAAATTGCCGACCTTTGATCGAGGGTTTAAATAAAAAAAGTAATAAAGGAGTTGTACGAAGATATCATTAGTGACTAACTCTTTGTAGTAATAGACGGTATACAGCCGATAAGTATTGTATTGGTTGGAGGTAGCCAGTGCCTATGCACAGCTGCATCAACAGGAGCGATACCAACGTGTTGCCAGGGAAGAAAAAGGCAATTCTCTCGCTTGCTGACTGGCTTCTCATCACGATACTTTTGGTAGAGATAGGTGTTTTCACTTGCGTGAAATGTTTATATGTTTCAGTTAATGAGCTAATTCAGCGCACCGAGCTCGGTCGGTACCGCATCGGTGATGAATTTGGTGTTACGGACCTCCACGGGCGGCGATGGCCATTTGCGATTGCGTCGTTCGTTGTCGCGTTTGTCTGTTGTTGACATTAAAAAATTACCTGTCATATAAGTTTCAGACCAAAATCAGACTCGAAATCACTCATTCGGTACTCAACTACAAAATATATAAAAATAAAGCTTTAAAATGTTCAGACAGTGACACATGTGTATTAAATAAGTAATTGTTTATTCGAACTGATTGATTCGACATTGTACTTATATTAGCCACTGTTTGCACTTGATCAAAGCATAACTTATCATATCTATTACTGACTTTGAAACTTGGAAGATTTGAGTGTATAATTTATTAAGTAGCATTATAAGCAATTGGATTTATTTATTACATTCAGTATATATTTTGACACACTTATATTAGATATTTAATCTACTAACTACCGGCCGACTTATGATGTGGGAGTCTTTAAGAGCAGAGTAAATAGGCTTTTATTAAAAGAATCTGTAAAGATTTAAGCCGTGTGTAAATACTGACCACGTTTAATAATTCTACAAAAAATAATCGGATCATAACTGGATGTGATATTATTCATTTTATAATCATAAATAAATTGTTTAATATTTATCAATCATACCTACATTTAAAAAGCTTGCATATTTATTTCTAAATAATAAATACGTATAATTCAAACTACGAACTCCATAACGAATAAGAAATGATATATTTCAAGGTACTATTGACTTATTATTTTACTATACTATTGCTATTACAATATCTAGTGCTATGTTATAAAGAGATTTTAATTTTTTAAGTTTGTGTTTCTTCGGAATCACGGCACCCATTTAAAAAAATATTTTATCTTTTGAAAAGGTACTTAATTCCCAAAGGACCATAGGCCATTTATCAAGTGTATGTATACAATAGTTAATTGTTAAGCCCAAACAAAGTCGGGACGGGCCGCTAGTTTATATTAATATTATATTAATATATTATAAAATCTTAGGTAAACTCAGAAGCCATGGCATCCATTTGAAAAAATCCTTTACCAATTGAAAGGTACATTTATTCATATAATATATACATATTTATAGGTTCACAAAAACTCATTTTCATACGGTTATTATCAACACATAGACTGAGTCACGAAAAAGGTTTAGGTATATGACATTACGAATAATTTATAAAACACCTGGTAAAACTGAAGGTTCAATTACTATTTGTGAACGTAAAAATGAAGTATCCCGAAGCGAAGCGAAAGTAGGTTCCTTATAATGTTATAAAGTGAGAGTGGGAATTTTGTGTTTGTATTGATGCGGAAGGTAATGTGCGGAACCACAGTTTAATAAAAACATAGTCGGGATGGGCCTCCAGCATCAAATAAAGTTACAGACGTTAAGACACTGGCTTATATCCAGTTTTTAAACGTTCATTTGATTGTTTGTTATTTCCTAATAGAACATGAGATATTATAATCTACTAATAAATAGCTATCAATAAACTTATAAAAAGAAATACCCTTTGGATGCAACAATAGCAACTACGAGTATATTCTATTATGTAGATAAATACTTGTTTTAGATTTTTGCAGGCAGTTCGAGTAATCCCATTCAAAACTCTCAGATCTGCGTGGAATTTCACAATTGAATTAATATAATTAATTAATTGAGAAATAATTAATTATCTTTAAAATTAAAAGTACCCGATACAAATATAGACGATGTTCCATTTGCCCGTTGTCGGATATCGATGTGAGAACGAAATACGCTGAAGTCCCGTGACTCATTTAATGAACGTTTATTGGCTTAATGACCACTGCAAAGCTTATGGTACATGACAGCTTATTGGGAATTAATAACAGAAGAAAACAGTCCAGACCTTCGCGATAATGTCACATTTGTAGTAATGGTGAGATGCAGTTTTATAAAGGTCACACGATACATCAAATTTTCAGTGAATCCAATACTGCATACACCGCTCATTTCTAACTAAGTATCAGGAATTAATTTGGTGCCAAAAATTTAATACAGCAGATATTTTTCGATAAAAGAAAAACATCCTGAGGAATCGCGAGGTGAGCACCTTGCAGTTCTTCCGTAATATTTTCAAAGGTGTAAAGTTTACCAATTCTCACGTAGGCAGCGTAATGGAGCCCGGTTATTGTGAAAGGAGACCCGAGTGAGTAGTAGGACAGTTATAGGTTTGGATTTATAGGTATTTCAAAGCTTGTAAAATATGTGATATTGTCAATTCCGCGCTATTAGAGTTTAGACGCTTCAGATATTACTGAGTTTACAACGGTACAATGTTGTTTTTGCAGCCAAATTTCTCTAGTCTGATTACAGAACACTTCACCGTGCGTAAATTGTCATGCAGTTGGTCATTTTTTTAAGTTATTGCAACGTACTCTGTATCTAATGTATAAACAATTAGGCGTAGTACCATGGACTAGGGATTAGGTATACTTAAAGGCAATACCTGTGTCTAAATACGAGTAAGTACAGTGATATGCGAGACTTCACAATTTCTCCTAATTGATTTCGTAAGTTTACGTGTATGTCTAAACTGCCCCATTTTTTTAATTACTTATTTTTAATATTATTAGTGTTCCATGTAAGTAAGGTCAATTTCATTAACAAAAAAAATATTGTAACAATTTCCAATCACGCTGATGTACTTAACAAGACAATAGAATAAAAATCTTTTGATTATTTACTTTTATTTTTTTATTTAAAGTCTGTTTAAAAGCGTGGTTTTTGTATGAGTTTTTTTTAATAATTATTTCTTGTTTCAAAAAGCGCAAGTTCAGCCACAACTGGCGGTATTATAATCGTTCATTCACGACTTTTATTTCTGAATCGACGCCGCGCTCGTCTATCCAGGATCCTGTTTACGCGTCGTATCCAATCATCTCTGAAGGCGGTCTGCAATCTCCAATCATTATTTTTGCAAAGACAAATCCATTTCTGTTCGCGGTACGTGACTGCGGAGTAATGAGAGGTAATGGCGGGCCCGTCATTACAGACGGCGTCGACCGAGAGATTGCGGTGTCGATAGAGATGCCAGCTGAAATGATTTATTCCAGTTTACAATACAACCACCTTATAGCAAAATAGTTATAACAGGGATAATAATGAACGGACCTGTGTACCGTTATCACTTGCTCCTTGTTGGGCTTCGTGCATTGGGTGAAATCATATTCATCCCCCAAAATCATTCGCGTGTCTGTTTCAATAGCTCAATCGTCTAGAGATACTATGAAACCTGATTGCGAGTGGACAAACAACATAATTAAGCTCATTTGGAGGATTCTATTTTATTTATTTCTGTTTTATTGTTATTAAGCTTAAATTGTGCTAAGATATCCAGAGACATCATAAATTACGTTACATATATCTTTATTATCTGACCTAACAACTCATTGAAATGCAGGAGTTTAAGTAGGTATTATACTATTAAACTAATGAAGTATCTACTAAGTTACAATTTCTCCTGCAAATGATTATCACCATTTATATACGTCCATCATATCCATTCGACAGATTACCTACTTAGGAAACCTTAAATCATCACAACGGCGCTTCTCGTCATTGCCGATCGGTATCACGGACTGATATTTTTTGAATTTCTTGCTGAACGAAGACCTTACTTGTCGAATGGATCAGAAGGATATTGCGGCCGGGGCGTCTGGCGTGTTCCGTTCAGTTTAATTTGTACTAGAACTTTATAAAAAAAAACAGTCACATAGTAGGATAGCTGCTGTAAGGATATCTATGGATATAAACAAATGTTACTGTGAGACTGTTTTTTTTATTTTTCATAAAGTTCTAAGAATAAACAGCGTTCAATTCAGCGTTCCTTTATGGGGCTTGGAGTTCGTTTTTACAATAAGATTCCTAAGTTGTTACGCGAGTTGCCCATTGGAACTTTTAAGCGTCGCATTAAAACACAACTTATAAGAAAAGGATATTATAGTATAGATTAATACATTAATGACAAGGATGCCTGGAAAAATTAGTGTCGAAACCAGTTCCGCACAGGTTTAAATTTTTGGAATTACCATATGTTGTTTAAAAGATGTGCTGAGGAGTTTCTTTCGCCGTTTCTTCTCCTTATTGTTAAAACACCTTTTCGAAACGGTGGTAAAAGCAAAAAAATGACGTTCATAAGTGTATTTACTGAATAGCTATATAATTAAATGATTTTGAATTTGAATTTGAAAAACAACTAAATTAAACTTTAAAGTAATTTAACATTAGACACAAGTATATGTACTCGTATTAAAGGGCAAGTAACTCGTTTACCGCAGCTTTGGAAGCATTAATTAAACCGTCGCAAGATGGAATTAATTAGTCGATTGTAAAGTAGGTCGCGATCAACAGTTGTTCATTCGGCACACTGATCAAACTATAGCCTATAAGAAAGGATATTATAGAAACTATTCAACATTTAACCGTTAAGTGTATGGATAGCTTGTATTGGACTTGACTTATTTCATCTCAATTGGGACATATCTATACTACTATTATAAAAAGAGATCGCATTTTGTGAGTTAGCGTATAATCTCAATGGTAATATAATAATAATATTTGTAATCGTGTAATATATATAATATTCCATATAATCCGGAAGGTAATCGCCGACACCAGGGCACCTATTTAAAAAATTCTTCTACAATTTGAAAGGTACATTATTTCGGTTGGACATAGCTTATAATCATGTTATATGTAATTAATTCAACTCGAACGAAGTCGGGACGGGCCGCTAGTAAAATACAATTTTAGTAATACATATATTACAATTCATAATTTTAAGCCAGTCTTATCCACTGGCGGCTAACAAGCAGGAAACTACTTTGACTAATGAATGAAGGAAACGATTAGGTATGTAGCGGTATTCAATTAATGTCGACTCGTCAGTTTGCGGAATCTGGTATTTTGTAGACACGCCGTAAATAATTCCTCTAATGACTTTGAGCTGTAGATCTCAACAGATACTTGAAATACGTGTATTCTATGAAAATGAATGACTGAAATAAATGACTCAATTGGTCAACACGTATAAAGCTTGTCCGATAACTAGCAACACATCAAGGATTACATTTATATCCGTGGTTGGCGAAAATACGTTGATATCTGGACACGACTTTGTTATTCCGTTATAAGCTTCCTTTGTCTTTATTAGTAGAAAAAAATAAAAGTTCTTTTTTTTTATCGATTTTTTAATTGCCTTATAAGCTTCCTATAACTTTATTAGTAGAGGAGAAAAATTGTTAGTGTATATTCTTTTTTTTCAATAATGTCTCCGGTGATAACATATTGGTGCTGAGGGTACATTACTTAACAAAATGTGATTGCGGCTTTCTAGAATCGTTATTTTGAATATGTCAAGAAACACGCCATCCACGCAATCTAGCCATCCGATTGATTCTACAATTAGTTTATAATTGTCGGCATGACAATGCAATTGTATGCCACAAGGCGACACGAGATGCAGTCTGGCTTCAAGGATGATATACTCATAGGTATTCAAAGGTTAATTTATTCAAGTCAGCTTACAGCTTACTAATACAAGATAAACTGAAATTTATTATTATTCTTTATGAAGGATACAAATATATATCCGTTACAAAATATTATTTTAAACTAATATTATCGCGGAATTTATACGATTCGTTATGTAGCGGGTACCCACGATACGTTTTTATTTGTTGCCAATATTACATCGTTACTATATTATATATATTATCGTTACAAAATCTTAAAAAGCAAATAGTAAATGGGTTAAAGGGATAGGGAAGCTAATAAAAAGCTAATAGATAGTATCGTTTTTTTATTCTATCGATATGCTCCGAAAATGTAGACTTACTAAGTTAGCAAACTTATCATACTAAAAAAATTTATATAATGTTAAGGATATTTTGTTCTTTGCAAATAGATATTTTTTTTACAGGAAACGAAAAATTCTCCAAGGCAATCTGAACCTACATTAAAATATGAAATTCTATTCCATGCGGGTCTCAATACGACTAGGTAGACTTTATTCCATTATAACTTACTGACATAGGTTAGGTTAGGTTTTTTGTTGATTTTCAGCCTGAAAAGTGTCGAAATTTATCCGTCTTTGGAGCTTATGATTCTACATTTTCGGATTATGGCGGCGGCTTTAGAAAATCTAATCGCAAAAGGTTATATATGTATGTATACCATGTTTGTGTCAGATATATATTATCACTTAAGTACACACAAAGTTCCCGTCACTGTGTAACTTTTCTACTTTTTGGGCATCCTGTAAGAAACTTCTCACTAAGAATAAGTTGTGCCCTTGTAAACTTTTGAAGCATACGTATTTTGTTTCATGTTATTTCATTTTGTGTACAACATAAATAAATAAAAAAATAACCGTTACCTCTCAAAATATTTGCCATTACCACTTGAAAACTGCCAATGATATTGTAATATTGAAGAATTAGTATTAACAATATAAGTTTAAACTATTGTTATTGTACGCTCTGTTTGATCAAAAAATAAGGAAATCTAATATGATAAAAGAAACACTTGAGTATGTGGTAAATAATTATATTGGATATTCATTACATTAATACACAGTAATTTACTATGACACTATTTTCTCATTACAATGTTTTATAACACAAACACCAATGTGAATACAGTTATCAATACTTTTACATACTACCAATCTGCTTACGTTATATATACTTGTCACAATCACTGATGTACTGCACAGACACCCTTTTTTTTTGGGCAGAGCTTCGCCGTTTAAGAGCTACAGTAGACTGTGTCATTT
>PDGT01000047.1:2623621-2741709 GCA_003671415.1 Megathymus violae | reverse complement strand
TAAGGGGATTTCTACTTAATGCGTCGACGTGTTGCATTTGAGTACCAGGTCTATGAATTGTTTCAAAAGTGAATTCCTGAGTTTGCAGTACCCATCTGCCTATACGCGAGTTGATGTTTTTTTTATTCATAGAATATCTGACTGCATTGCAGTCAGTGATAATTTTGAAATTGGAACCTAGTAAATAGTGCCTAAATTTTTGTAGACCCACGGTAATTGCCAAGAATTCCAATTCATACGAATGGTAACGTTTTTCTTCCTCACTCGTTTGTCTGCTATAAAAATGAATACTCATACATACTCAAATCAAAATCGATTAAACAATGTCTGTGGTTAAACAAAATCTAAATACAGGCACATAGATATTTTTTTGTTCTGTTTAAAATTCGCATCATGTATTATCATAATGTGTCATTTAGTGCATTATCGATCGGATAAAAGACATAAAGCTAATCTATCTTGCCGTATGCCTTTGACTTATTTGGTTAATAATGCATGTTTACCGATTTCTGAGTAGTAACCGGTTCTAGGCGAAGTTTCAAGTTATGATTTAAATAACAGCTTGTCTCACCGATAAAGGTCGTACGTTCTTCGTTTGTATCATTTGCGATACTTTATAAAGTGAATAGCTGAATAATATGTAGGTTTCAAGTATATTTTGTGAGTTTGTGTATACGCGGAAGGGAATCTCCGGATTCACGGCACCAATTTGAAAATTCTTTTACCATTGGAAGGGAACATTATTTCGTGATGTCTTTCTTCTCCGGCGGATAATCGAACACGAGACCCCTCGCTTGGTAGGCAGGGTCACTACAAATTTTTCCTGAACAAGTGTATTACATCAAAAATAGATAATTCATTGTTCGTACCTAATTAAATCATACTGACTGTATTTTATGCAAATCGTTAGTATTTGAATGGTTTTAAATGAGTTTCCCCTCGTACAGAAACGGGGCGGCGCGTTGCGCTTTGCGTGTAACCTCTCATTAACGTTATTGTCTGTGTACTCGACTGCTGGCACAGGTACTCCTAGCAGTGGAGGTCGAAGCGCAAATCACACACCATCAAACAAGTTATAGTGTTGCCATTAAAAAAATTCAAAGTAATTTAATTATTTCCATATTTTGTAAAAACATATACGAGTATGCATAGTTTTTTTTACTTCTACAACCTTTTCGGAAAGGACTTAACGTGGAGAAGAAGAAGCGGCGAAAGAAACTCCTCACATATTTAATACAAGTTTATTATACGCCTACATTAACGGGATATATCAATGTAATGAAATCATCATTTCAAATGTTCACCTTCTTCCAAATAATGTTTATATGAATTATAGTATTAGTGTTATTTGTACATTAAGAGTAAAAATCTATGACAATATAATATTTTTTAACTTTCAGTATTGGTAATACTTTTTTCTCTAATTTAATGTTTTTTTTATTGTTCAAGAAGTTTTTGTATCTATACTTAACAAACTTTTGCCACTGACCTACAAACAACGCACGTCCTTAATCGATGAATCTAGAAATATTTAATTTTGTACAGGACTTCTTTATAAACTATATGACCACAGGGTGTAAAATACCGTCGATCCCATGTCTAATTTTTGGCCGTATTGGGATGGTTTTAAATACTCCCCCTAAGAAAAGGGCGTCGTAAGAGGCGACAGAAGCCAACCTGCTTGGTGGTAGGGCTTCGCGTAAGAATTATACTATCGGTATTAGTATCAAGTCATTAATATTATTACTGGTATTATTATCTTTTTGTGAAGCCTGCCTGGCTAGCTACCACCCTGCTTCTTGAGTCAGCCGCCAAATGACTCTTGGGTTCGGGCTGGGGTCTTGAGAGCCAGTACTTTCTTTCTTACTTTTTTCTCATTTTCTGGCCGACAACGCATCAGTGATACCTTTGGTCTTGCTGATGTCCATGGGCGACGGTGACCACTTACCATCAGGTGGCTCGTCTGCTCGTTTGTCGGCTATTAACATAAAAAAAGTCTACAGTATTTTTTCTTTGTAGTGTACCTATTATGAATTGTTTACAAAGATTATAAAAAGTTCATATTTCAATTTCGTTTATACGACTACGATTTTAGAAAATATAATTATGTGGAATTAACATAAACCTCTTAATAAATTCATTATATCATTGAGCGAATTGGAAAGAAAATTTGAAACCTACTCAATGAAGGCATGCAATATACATAGGTGCATCTGCAAAAACATACTCGTATATGTAAAATTACTAAACATTCGTCCGATGGGTTGTCCCAATATAAAAGAGTCGTCTACTTTCCCAGCCACAACTCGACACATCAGCAGACAAGACAGGTCTCCGTTGTCTGTCAATCAACATGATGTTTTATCACGTAGACGTAAAAACACCACAACATCCAGATATTATTAAAAATTAAATTATTATCCACCGGCAATAACGATGGCAACATCTCTCGGTGGCAGTGGTCACCCCGCGTGACGGTTGAGTGATACTGGAGTCACGCTCGGGGCCGCGCGGAGTCAATGAAACATCGCTGTGACGCCGTGACGCCGTGACAACAGCGTCGAGCGGCGACACGCACTGTGATCCGCAATTTGTCGCCCCGCGCGATGTTACGCAACGATAGAATTGTCGCTTGCAACGTAGCCCGAGACTTGGGTGTCGAAACTTCAATATTTTTTTCATTTCCTCGAGAAAGAACAGTAAGTAGTTAAATTCTAGGAAAAAGTATTAATTTCACTTTGGTCTATTGCAGTTATAATAATAATAAAAGTATAAAGTTATATAATTATTGTATTTTTATTACAATAGCTATTAGACCCTTTTATGTTCTGTACCGTTAATTTGGAATGAAAAAACTTTATTTAATCACATTAGTATCTAAATATAGTAGAGAATCATTGAACAAATTGTTACTTATAGTACATTGGAAGTTGTATAGTCTGTCAATTCCCTAATAAATACACCAGATTCGATTCCATTTGTGATTTTTATCGACTATTATTAACCGACTTAAAAAAAAGCGGAGGTTCTCAATTCGTTTGCATTATTTTTGTTTGTTACTCACTTAAATTTTAAGAAAAAATACTAACTCTAAGAGTCCAAAAACAGAGATGAAACCAAAAATTCACCTTCTTGCAACTGTAGTCGGTTTTTTGTTAAAATGTTTTATTGTTGCGTTATTATTCAAGCTTATTATTCAGTTATTTTAAAACAGATTATTTACCAGTTATTACGATTAGGGATGTTATGGATATGAAATTTCGGATCCGGATATGGATACGGATATGTGAATAATATTTTACCGGTTTCGGTTACGGTTATGGATATTAAATTATTTCGGAATATCCGATTGTTTTGGATAATTTCCGTTACGGAAATTAGATGATTTACGAATTGAAAAAAAAAATAATGTAATAACAAAGTTAGACTTTGTTTCTAGGTATTATGTGGTAATATAATCACAAAAAAAAGAAATTGAACAATAAAAACTGTCTAAAATCTGTACTGGATCGATCGGCGTAAACCAGTCATAAATTGCTTTATTTAGCCTCCTGCCTCTACCGAAATTGTTCGAAATTATCCGAAATTTTTTTATCGGATTCAGTTACGTTTTCGGATATATTTTTTATTTCGGATAACCGATTGTTTTATTTACGGTTACGGAGCTCCATAACATCTTTGATTACGATTTTATATCGATATGATACTAAATTAATGCTTTTTCAATCAATCGCATTTAATCAAAGTACGTCTTGAAACAGAACTGGAATTTGTTACAAACCTTTGCTAAAATCGAAATCACCTGAATAAAAAAATATGCATCATGAAAACTTCACAGTGGCTCTCGCAGACTATGGCAGCGCTTTCGTGCACATTTCATGGCTGCCGGCGATCAAAATGACTTCCAGGGGCCTCGCCACTTGCCGTGGTGCAGAAGAAATTATGAAGTTGTATTGTTATTATCGTTAAAGAACAATACCGCTCAGCCGGTGCGCATCCACCCCGGAAATGTCTCGCCGTCATAATGCACACGCAAATTGTTTTTCGTTTTATCTCCGCTGACAATCGAGGTTTAAGAGTGTGACTCGTGTGTATACATAATACGGTTCTGTAACGCCACCATTAAATGTTCATTTGTGTCGTTGAGAGAAAAATATACGGCGGTAACTGAATTTACTGTTTTCTAATGATATTCATTATATTTCCCACGTAATAGGTAGGTGACTGAAAGGCATTCTAATTGAGTCTACAAAGAATTAAGACTTTCACCTTGTCTGTTATGTAAAAGTACTACCAAAGTATATATTTTACGGCCGCCCTAAGTTCTCGGACCAGTGCTCCTGGTGATGTAGTTTATAGATTTCTAAAGAAGATGAAACGATACATTTTAACTTTAACGGTTTTTGTTTTTTTTTGTGGTTTTTACCGATATTCTGACTCAGTTACATAGATCTTAGTTACGGTGAGGCTGTAATTGAATCGAAATATCTGTAAAAACACAAAAAAGTGTGTAGCTTTTGTTGTTTTGTAAGAGTTTAAAATGATAAAATTAGTTAGTTTGAGTGTGCAGTGCTTTTTCTCGATAAACTTCCTGTTCGAACAACGGAAGCTTATGGCTAGTCTCTTTTGAAGATCGCTGGACCCTGTACTGCTCAGCTTGATCCCGTAACGTTTAAAAGTTAAGACAGTTAGTGAGTTTCCTAAACAGACGAATAATGTCAAAATATCTGACAAATATTCAAAGGTTCGTAACGATCAGTATTACGATTTCGTGTTGTAGAATACATAAAGACAATGATAACGCGAAATTACCAGGATATTGTTGTGTTTTTAATTGTAAAGGTACGTTCATAATAGCATAATAGATCCACTGAAACAAAATAATGAACGTAATAGATTGTAATATATCTGTACTAGGAGTAACAATGTTTCCGCACACGCTGATAATAATTACGCGTTTGCAAATTACAGTGTCTAGTACACAATCTGATGTAGGATTTCCGCTTGCAACGATCATCTGCATCCTTCTAAAGGTATCAACATCTGTGTAACATGACCTACTTGACATACGCATTTGTAATTGCGTTATAGCATTTGGATTGCTAAAACATAATATGCTGTTGGATTAATTCCATAGTAAAGGCCATGCTCCGATTTTTTTAGTTTGTAATTATATGCGAGGAATGTTGAAAATTTGGATACCGTGATTTAAGTTTTGATATATGATTTGACGTTAATATATAATTGGATAGTGTAATGTCGCCACAAACCGTATAGCATGCCGCGTGTCTCTTAACACTGTAATGTTACAGTTGAGACAAGGTTAAATCCGTGATGATTTTTTTTATACTAAGTATTATCGTTACTCAAACCACGTTTAACGGTTAAGCTTAATTGTAAATGGTGAGTTAATTTAAATGTAATCATAGTAAATGGTTAGCTTAACCACAATACTTGCTTCTATGACGATCACACAGTACACAAAAACAGCTTTGTTCTGAAATTACAGAATTGCTAGGCTGAACCGTATTTCGCACTTTTAGAATGAAAGTGACTTAACTCAAAATTCCTGAAATTCCAGATTTTACTATAAATTTACTTAAAAAAGCCTACTCTAAAACCCCATGGTGAAAAAGAGCCCGAATTATGAGTGACAAAGGGAAAAAGGGAAAACTTCATACATCAGTCTCTTTAAATTTACTCAAGACCATACATTTTTTAAAACTTTCCTCGTCATTTCTCATAAATTGCAATTTTTGAGTTAAGTCCCTTTCATTCTAAAGGTGCGATTTATTCACTTTGTACATTGATTGATAGAAGGATTATTGGTCGCATCCAGTCTCGAAATTCTTTATGATACCCGAAGTCCTCTGAAAAACCAAATGACAGTTATCTCAGGAAAAACAACCTGGGAGCGTTTGGTTGATGCGCCCTCCGATTCTCAGAAGCGCTCATGAAATTTTTCTACTTGCAGTCGCCCATTCAACTACTGACCGCGCCTGAAGTTGATGTCAATTGATCGTTCTTTCTCAAGCTGCCTCGTTGACGAGGTTCAATATTTATTGGAACAAGATCAATAGCTGACGACAGAGACGCAATGACGACACAGTAGTCCTATTCAAAGCTTTTTCATAGTCCAATATAAACGTGAATCAGGACATGGTCGTAGCGAAGCAACTGTCGTACTTCGTCCATTGATGAATGCCAGCCTGTTCTGAAAGTGAATATCCATATGATCACATGCACAGTGCTGTTAATTTTCTGCTTTATCCTGGCAATCCGTTTGACTGGGACGCAATGCTACGTCACGATTGGAATGGCGAGATCAGTGATTATAAATACGTATTCATGATTTTTTATCAGTCTCTGCGTTCGCATGATGTCAGAATAAAATATTTTTTTCCGCTCCGAAAGGCACGTGAATCGTGGTCGCGCGAAATCGCACGAAGACAGCACGAAAATTAGACCCTGCCCATGCGGTTTGTATAATTATTCCGTGTAGTCTTGTAGTCTTGGAACAAATACCGACAGCGAACGGAAAACGTTCCAAAGCGCGAATGCGATACCATGCATACAACTGTGTTGTGAACATTCGTGTGATAGTATAATTATATAGCTCGCGAGTGAACCTTGCCGCCAAAGATACATATTGACTTCACCGCTGAGCTAAATGATAAACGGATTTTTATAAAACAACGTATTACGGTACTAATACCAACTTAATGCATAATACATTCTCTACAGACTAATCATTAATTCTGAACACGGAGAGCGGTTTAAAGTAATAAATATTTGTAATGATGTTTACCTATATGTTGTACACTAGTTTGGTGTAATTCAGTTACATAAACATTTTTTTTTTGGTTGTGTCATCGTTATAAGATAATAAACTCAGTCGAGGGTGCGCTCATTTAGATCCAGGTTAAAATTTTGAAATAAAGCAAATATAAAAATATAACATTCCGTTTTAACTTAATAAATTAAATAGTATGAAGTATTGATATGGTTTATGACATGTTTATCCCGTGATGCATCATCTCGTCGCCATGGTTTTAGTGCCTCTAGCAGTGGACAATGGGGTTTATTTTAATTATATGATCAAAGTTATGCTTAACAACCGACCAAAAGTTGTTGACGAAAATATTGGACGATTGTGTTTCAACGATATTATCGGTGACAAATGGTCATTTCATGAACGTGGGCATTCATGAAATTGTCAACTGAAACGATCAGACGCATATATACATACATAACTAAGGATTAGGTCAGAAACGTTGAAAACATAATATTCTAAATGCGATTCACCGGGCACAATACGAGTAAAAGTATAGTTTGCAACAATTCTTCTACGAGCTTCTTGAGAACATTTCAAATCGAGCATTGTGAGAGAAATAATACACGAGTTCTGATGCAGTGGAGCTGTTCTAACTTTGACAGCATTATAACGCACGCACGTACAGCCTGGTGATACTATATATTGATGCTGGCAAATTTGAACGAAATAACTCAAACCTGTTGCACGAAACACGAGGTGATTGCACAAATGCACACCCAACTATTCTTGGAACCATGCCGCTAAAGGTGAATTCTTCACGACCGTGACTGTCGGATTGGAATATGCCCTTCTAATGATAGCTTTATCCATAATCTAGTCGACATAAATATCAACTGTAAATAATACTTGCATGAGAAAGGTAATTTCAATAGATGTGAATATTGTCTTCATACAAATATACTTCATAATTCGTTTTTAATTTCCCAAATATTGTATATAATACTTGCGCGATATTATTTTCATAGCAATAAATAGTTTATTGTTAAATTTACTAGAAAATTATCACTGTACCCACTCAGGTCTTCTCTCACAATATGAGAGGTTAGGGCTGTAGCTCACCACGGTAGGCCAAGTGCGCACTGTCAGACTTGGTACACCTTTGGGAATAATATGAAAACCTGTCAGATATGCAGGCTTCCTCACGATGTTTACCTTCACGGAAGCAAGTTATAAATCATTTGTAATGCACATATTATTTGAAAAATCGAATGCGTGCATGAATCATATTCAAGTTACGCGTGTGGATGTTATAATGCCAAAAAATGTACACCAAAATACCATAATGAAAATAATGTGTGCATCCATTTAAGACTAGACTAATAGTCTTTGTCCAAATTTATATCGGTTTTCGTAAACTTAAGATCTCTTATGCGGGAATACGTGTGGCAAAAGGCGTTACCCATTCGTATAACATATCAATTTTGAAACATGTTCAGCGTCTAGACATCAGCATCTTGCTTACCTTAAGCATCTGCAGAGTCTTTGTTTAGACATCTGTTATATGAAGTTTGGTCTCGTGTTCCCGTCTTAGTAACTCCTTTTTTTAAGGTATTGGAAACTTGGAAATTCAATTCTTCGCTTAATTTAAAAGAAAGGGTATTTTGAAGAAGTTTTACTCATCACGAACGATCGCGACTTGAGAACAAATAATGTATTTGTTCGTCACGATGTCTGCTCCGGCCTTAACTTTTCCCTCTACAGGCAGAGTCTACAGCGTTACTGGACCGTTCAGCGAATATAATATTAGAAAAACTAAAGACCATTTTACTTTGGCTGAGACGATGTAACTGCAATAAGAACCGATAGGTACTGTTGTTGTCAAATTGTATTCAAATTAAATACATAATAATATCAATGAAGAATATCAAACAGAATAACTATTTACTTAAAAATTATTAAATGAATAACCGAGTTAACCCATTAAACGCCAAAAATAAGCTCAAACTCGATCAACAGAGAACATCACATCTCAGCGCAGAATTTCTACAGATTATAAAGCTAGTTTATAAAATCCTAGTTGTGTTAAGTGCATTCCAGGGCGTCACGCCGCGTCGGCGGGGTCAACGCTTCCCACTGTTCCCACGGCAATTACAAATATATTAACAATTCCTGTATCATAATCATTGTGAACAACCAAGAAAGCGCTTATTACTAGTATTGTCACAATACTGGTATGTCGTATCAGTTTTGTAATTTCATTAATAAAAACAACATGATCAGGACATAAAATTACGATCAAATTGTTATAGATATATGTAAATAGTAGATATCATTAATTTCGATTTTGTTATTATTATTATTTAACGCTTTCGTATAAGTTTGACTCATTGAACGAATCAATATTGAATTATTTGATCATTGACGTCATTAAAAAAGCGTTATTATTGTTGTTATTCATAGCGTGAATTTATTGTATTCAAATTTCGAAGACGTTAAAAACCGAAAACGCTTTAAGCATACGTTCTTTGGTTGCATTCTGGAAATTCGCCTACATGATTCATCAACCGTACTTCCGAGAAGCAATCTGTCAAACACCGTAGTCATTTCTTTTAGACTATAGTTAATGTAAATTGAGGGGAAATCACGAGAAACGTTCTGTTAAATTGTTCTTAATACCGAATGATTATGGATGAGCAAATTGTTACTGAGAAACTGTGCCAAATGTTGGTGGAATTGATAAATGATCATTGGCAGGCGCTAACAGGTAAGATGGTACAAGTCTTTTAACCACCTTGCTCCACTCTCATTAAATATATAGATCAGTTATGTTTTGGAATGTACAGGTGTAGTTGTATCTGCCGCGTCAAACATAATCCATTATATTATTCATTCTGTATAATTAGATGTTGTAGTGCAAGGTGAAAAAGCGTTTCCTTTTTACACTAATAGAAATATATAAGTTAAATCCTTCAAAATATCACAAGCAATTATAATCACATCGTCGAAGATCCTTACAAAAGTACAATCATATACATATACAGCCTTCGGCAGTTGTAAATTAAATTATACATCGTATACCTTATTCTGCCGCACACATGTTTCTCCCTGCCCTGGGTTGTCTGGAACTAGATTTTTTTAAACACATTTTGTTTTTGTCGTACAGTAAAGTATTTTGTATTTAAAATTCCTAGGAGACAATTTCAATTTTTGAGATTTATTTGACCAAATTATTTGTGCGTTCAAATTTTAACTATTTTCAAAAAAAAAAAACAGCTACCAAACAAAAAAAACTGGAGAAGGAGAAGAAGGAAAAGGGATACAAAGGTTTTCCATAAGGGGCTTCATCCATCCTTGAAGTGAAATTATCCTCTCCTGCTCCTGATATAATAACCTTGTTAAACAATATACGTGACCATGTTACCAGATCCGTCTTATTGGATGTTGCTAATCTTTGAATCA
The DNA here is from genome assembly GCA_003671415.1 of Megathymus violae. NCBI lineage: Eukaryota > Metazoa > Arthropoda > Insecta > Lepidoptera > Hesperiidae > Megathymus > Megathymus violae. The sequence goes on along the minus strand of PDGT01000047.1, from coordinate 2,731,475 downwards.
CCCACCTTGAATCTGACGATGTCCCTATACGATGATAAGATTCTTTACGTACCTGGCTAGTAACTAGTTTCTTTTAGTACAATTCGTTAAATGGTTTGTTTGTTTACCTTTATTGAAGATTCAAAAAATTAAAAAATTTCAATGGGCGGACTTAAATCCTTGAGGCATTTTCTGGTTATAACTTATTTCAGTTGCAGTCTCGGAGACACAGCTGATAAGGCGTTTCACTGCTCCCTTCATTAGTCAGGAGCATGTTAGTACGATTAACCATCAGATGGCTGCTCGATATACTTAAAAACTGGTAAATTAGTAGATTTCCCATTTACCTCCTGATGGCGTGTCTTATCGTATCATATGACCAGACGCTACCCGTACATGATAAACGTTTACACACTCATACACCCGCACTAGGTTTCCCTGTATTACAGGGTATGGACATACATTTGTGTATGACATCACAACCACCCATGATCCGAGAACAAAGATTTTATCCTTTACATAAATGTCTACCCAACCGGGAATCGAACTCGGGACCCCTCGCACGGCAGGCACGGTCACTATCAACTAGGCTATGTTCTATGGCTAGGGTCGAAAGAAAATTATGGCAAGGTTCTGATAAAATCAACCGTGAAGTTATTTTACGATTTCAGTTGGTGTTGAAGAGAGAATTTACCACATCCTCGAATTACCATCAAGTCTGTCTGCTTCTTTCTTGGCTTTTCCTAAAAAAAATCCGCTAGTGTTAAACTAGATGGTTTTGAAACAATATTTCAAAAATATACAGACAGTGACACATGAGTGCAACGTACGTAGAAATGGTTACAACGCAGCACATTAAGCGAGTGGACGCGCCGTTTCTTATCTAACATTACTTAAAGGTGTAACTCCGGTTAATGTTTTCTCAATATTGCATGGAATGACAGTCACGAGGTAGAGAAATAATTGAAAATTCCCTTCGGAGAAACGTGAAATGAGAGGAGGGTGGCGAACGGCGCCGGGCCGCCGGCAGGCAGCATTCCGATTGACCGCAGCCCTGTGTTTAGAGGCGCTGCACTCGGCTCGCGGACTTTTCTATACAGGATGTACGAAAATTGACAAAGAAGGACTGTTCATATAAAATAAAAGATTGCAATAAAAATATGCACGCATTTTTAAATTCTTTTAAGTCTGTATTGCAATTAAAAGATTTTATTTTAAACAACTCTTCTTATTGACTTGAAATAAACTTAAATTCCATATAATATATACATATGGAACAAAATGAATAGACGATAGACAAGAAATATTAGTCACCGAAATGAATAATTTTTTGTCTCCATGTCACAGTAATGTTACGTTTTTGGCAAGAATATGCAGCAAGCGACGTCGCTTGCTGCAGCGCCAAACTCTGGAGCGTGACAAATCGGAGAGGCGAGCGGGAGTGTACTTTCTTTCTTTCCTCTTCTTTCTTGGGCGACAACGCATAAGTGATGCCTTTGGTGTTACCAATGTCCATGGGCAACGGAGACCACATACCATCAGGTGGCTCGTCTGCCTATTTATTGGCTATTTACATAAAAAAAAAGAATTTCAGGAGCCAGAGTTACTTTTTTCAGCCACGCCGCTTAAATTCTATGCCTGGGAAAACGACCCATCAGTTCTACGAAAATGATTAAATTTAATCGTCACTTGTTATTTGAATAAAACATAACTATTATTGAACAGTAATTCAACTTATCTGTTATTTTAATCCAAAGAACCATTATGTTTTTTTTTTTATTAGCCAAGAATTAACATTTCTTCTATAATGAAATTCGGACTATAACGTAAGATCCTTTGCATTTCAATTAACTTCATAGACTAGGAAGAAGTATATGAATAGAATTTAAACAGTGTATTTAAAGCACGTGCGCAGTCGTATACATCAAATAGAGCCATAGTATAATGTTATTCGCAAGTTGTATATGAATGAATTTGAATGGCAAATAGTACTGGGTGAAAACCTGCCATTCATTGTATTGTGTTTATAATAAACTACCAGAGTCCTTGTTTTATTTCAGATAACCTAATCACCACGATTACACATCATTCTTATATATATATTTAATATAGAACAATTATTTACAAAATTACTTAATTCGTATCACGTATTTGCTGAACTTCATGTTTTACCTGATTTAATTGTTTTTTGGTATCAATTTTCTTGTATCTATGAGTTACTACTACTTCCTTACTACATGGTTATTACTACAGAGTCACTCATAAACTTGCCAAAATTAATTTAAATCCGAAAAATTCAAATAAAAACTATGTGGATAAGACGGATTATTTACATTAAAAATTTTCAAAAATATTTGTAGTACAGATAGATAAAAGACTTTTAAGTTGTGCATTCCTCGCAAAAACTGTCGAATTTATTTAATATCTCTGGACAATGTTGGTATTTTTTTTATACACTAATATGACAACAAAAACATATATTCATCAAGAAAACAATAAAAAACCGAGAGCCATAATAAAATAACAGTTGTAATTCATATACATTTTAATTTAGATATCATAATTCGTAAATTTTCTAATCGAATAAAATTAATATTTTCAATATTAATAATCAACCTGTATCACCAGTGGAAGAGTCGACATCTAGTGATGATATTATGTCATCAAATGAAGTGACCGCCAGCCTGCGAGCTTGCATGTCTTTGTAGAAAGCTGCTTTATATCAGTTTTATATCTTTAATAAATCCAGATTACTGCAATATAGTATCTCAAATATTAATATGTTATAGCAAAAATTTGCTTAAAACTGTTAAAATCACTCGTCCCTTATATAAAATAAAAATGCACCAAATCATTCATAGTGCTGGAAAACCTAATACTATGTTCTTAAATTTCTACAGCAAACTTTTTCTTGGGACATTTGTAGTACTGAACCCCATTTTAGTCGAACCCAATCCGAACTTATTAATTGTATCAGGTTTTAAAATTGTTCGAATATTAAGTTTTTCATTTAAAAGGTGAAACTACTCGTATGTCGTATAGGTAAATCTATTAAACAGCTTGATCGCCATATTATTTTTGCAGCTGGTTAGCGTACATATCTAATTTCGTTCTTCCCGTATGGCTTAACCTGCGGCATAGCCAATAAGTATTAAAATACACCAGTACAGTCCAGTTTACGGCTATGGTTTCCCATTGTATGTCATGCGAAAACAACTTAAGGATATCTATACTCGCATTATGATTCTGTTGCTTGTATTTTTACATACTTTGTATATTGTATAATCTTGTAAAATTGTATGGTATGACATATACTATGATAAAAGTGTAATAAAATTACCTATGTATTAAATAATTAAAAATACCTCTTTCCTCAAATCAATTAATTGTTTTATCGGAAACCTTCATATGTTTGTCCGAATCTCACGTAAAGATTGCAAAACCGATTTCATTGCCGTTTTCATTCTTTAAAAGTATAAAAGCTTTCAACAACATTAAATCTGTTCTATTAAACATTAAAATCGGTTGAATAAGACTTTAGTTCTGGGCTCATTTCTTCATCGCAGTACCTTACTTTTCTTCTTCTTCCTACTATATAATTCGGAGATGACTTATTAATGGATAGGGACTATCTACCAAATTCTAGTGGACGAAGTAGCTGGGCAATATTTAGTTGATTTATAGTACTTATACAACAGAATGATAATATAGTATGACAATGAGCAAATGAGCGAGGACAGGAAACGCAGCTGAACTCAGACACGCTATTATCATTGGGCGACCACACGATTCAGTACACTAGGATATATATTTTGTGCGTGTAACAAGATAGTAAGTCATCTTTATCCCCTTGGTGTGTTTATTTTACAATTAAATATTGAAAATTATATAATTACTTCTTTCAATATCGCCTTGGCATATTTTCAAAGTTTTGGAAATTATTTTGAATTTAAAATGAAATTAGGTGTATTTAGACAACCAGTCTTGTTAACGATACAGGCGATACATCTGGATATCAGACTCATTTATTATTATGATTATGTGTATAAAATTATATTTTTGGAATTAATTCTATAATGATTGAGTTGTGTAAATTCAATACTTAGTTTCCAGAATTTAATTTTTGATATTAAATTCAGACACGAAATCCAAGATTTTTTATAAATTTGCAATTTGCTTAAATATAAAAAACGTTAGTGTAGGAGCTATGACTTACAACTTGAGACATGAACATTTTTTTAAATTAATTTTTTTATGTTAATGGCTGGCTAACGAGCACAAGAGATCCGTGACACGAGAGCATGGCACGAGAGCATCCATGGCACGAGAGATTGGACATCCGTGACGCTAGGAACATCATTCACATCTTGCTGAACAAGAACATGATTAATTTTTAGAAGGTGGCTCTCATATTGTTAAAGCTAGTAACCCGAGCCTAGCAGTGGACAATTACGAGTTATGATTATGAAGTCCTGTGAAATATTAAAATATAGCGGGCCCTACAACGCACTGAAGTGACGAGCAAGACACCGATCACCACTATAATTACCGTCACGCAACCTGGAACTGTTTTATGGAGGCCTTTCTAACAGTGGAACATCTAAATCCCACGACATTTAATGGGAATATAATTATACGAGCTCTTTACAAATCATAACTGCGATTCGTCATAATGGATAGAAAAAAATTTACAACAGGACAACAAAATCGACAATAACGGAAGACAACACCATCTGCCCCCCTTTATCGGCAGTCAGTGACAGAGTCGATGAACACCGTAATTTACCAACATTGTAATAAGTTATACGAGTAACTTCGTATTATCAGATAAGGTACGATGCATCCAGAGTGTGGTGTAAATTACGTATTTTTTTGTGGTTTTGGCTCCTCCTATGATTATCATATATATGATTATCGAACCAAAATTTTAATTTCGACAGCTAAATTTGACCGCTCACAAAAGAGATACAGCGGCTCGTCTGCTCGTTGATCAATTATTAACATTGAAAACTCCGTCACGTTTACTTTGAGCAGGTTGTCAAATTTGACAGTTATTGGTTATGCAATTGGTTTTACAGTATGGCTAATTTTCTTATAATTAAATAAGTAGATATAAATAAACGCGTATATCTCGTAGCTCAGATGATCATGAATCTAAGCTACGAGATAGTTCGGATTCTGTAACTCCGTGATAGAAAGTTCAACAATAATAATAAATAAACGGTTACATACTCACACTCCCGCACTAGGATTCTCTGTGTAGCGAGTGGCATGGACGTACGCAAACATGACATAACGAACACCCATGACCCGTGAACAAATATTTATGTCTTACATAAATGTATACCTCGGCCGGGAATTGAACCCAGGACCCCTCGTTCGGCAGTCAGGGTCACTAACAACTGGGTTATGGCGTCGTTTGCCTTCATCGCATTGCCTTTCAATCGTTAAGTTTAACAAATTACTTCTAGTAAATTTATTGTTCCATATGTTGTGTTATATAGCATTTATGATAAAATGGTGATAAAAAATATGTTACTCTAGGTTGTTTTGTAACAATTTTATTTATGTAATGTATATATAGCTTATGTGCATCCTAAATAAAGTGCCTTTAATAATGGTAACACAATTTTTCAAACTGACAAAATGAGCTCTGTCTCTTTATAATATTAATATAGATTGCAGACACAAAGTTACGATTACTTTATATCTCTTTTTGCGGTTAGTTTTAAATATTAAGATGTGGTTTTGACTGCAATTTAGAAAATTTCTATCGGAATGTGTGTTTTCATTTATATTTTATAAAAAAAAATTATACTATCTTTTATCTGAATCTTACAACCAACGATATGGCTAATGGCTGTTGATCATAAATTGAGGAGTCGTTTCAACTAGTGTTATCGTTAGATAAGCAGTTTTTGCCGTAACCTTGAACGAAGTTTTAGGTACAGTTGGAATTCTTCATGGCACCCATCGATGACTAAATGGATCAGTATGTATGATGCGCTCTGCGCCCACGCAATACTCGTAAAATAAATGAAGATAAATGTTACAGGTAAAAATTGTATATTGTTAATTTATATTTAGCAGACGAGTCACAATAGTAAGTGGTCACCGTCGCCCATAGACATCAGCAAGACCAAAGGTATCACCGATGCATTGTCAGCCAGGAAATGAGAAGAAGGTAAGAAAGATAATACTGGCTCTCTTGACTTAATAATAATATTCATAATATAATCCTTACGAGAAGCCCTACCACCAAACTGGTTGGCTTCTGTCGCCTCTTACGACACCCTGTTCTGCCAACATGAGATTGAGAGGATTATTCTAAGCCTCCCCAATACGGCCAAAATATTAATCATTTCATAAAACACTATGTCAATTTTAATTCTACATCATACATCCTTCATCCTTTACAACGTGTTTTAATATTTGTATTATTAAAAACTACTTTCAGTGGAAAAATTTTGTCTATTAACAATAAGTAAATTATTGACTGCCTTATAATCATAATGGAATTTTTCGACATATAAAAACCAAAAAAAACTTGAAACAAAATGCCTCTATATGTTGCAGAGTAACCGACGGCTTGTTTATATAAGAGTCGTTACAATTTTCATGTCCATATTCGATATTACGATCACGTAGTAAAATTCCTATGGCGTTCCGAGTAAGCAACCAGCGTAATCGACTATGAGAAATGGCCGTCGAAATGTTCGATCGCTTGTCGGCGGTAATGCGGCCGAGTTGTAATGTCACGCGGGTCTGTTATAAATCTTCACAGGGAAGTGCTGTCTGCACGCGGACGTATTAGAGTATGAAGTATGAAGAATGACTTGATTCCGCGGCCCGTGAAGGACAAGGCCACGCACGGAGAGATCAACGACCCAGCTATTTAGGGACCAGTTGAGCTTCAGTCGATGGTGCCGGTGATGTGTTCTACAACGTAGCGACGTTGTAATAAACTAACGCAGCCGCGTGCTGGCCTACAAGGTAATAACTCTGGACTTTCAAAGCTACCGGTGTTGTATAATGAATATATTAGTGAACAATTTACATAAATTTACAATTTTATGGCCCGCTGGTTAAATTATCGCGTGATATAAGAACAATGTCAGTGTGGGACAAGTAGTCAAGCGCTTTTAAAACTAATATTTAAATGCGAACAATCAAACTATCTTTAGATCTTTTTGTACTTCTTATAATTTCTTAAATACACGAGGGACAAGAATGTTCCCAAATGAGATATCGAATATAATGTAGAGTTGTAGGACATAATTTAAGCAAGTAGTCTGTGTTATTCAGAAATCGAATCCGGGACCGGGTTTGGTAGGCACTCCGTAAAAATAAACAACTGGATCATCTCGTTAGATATTTTATTACCATTGTAACAAAAGAATATGCAAGCTATCTGGTGTCAAATGGATGTTTAGTCAATAGACATCGTGAAACAATTCCCCACCAAGACTAGCTAAAAATTAATTTCATCGTAGGGTTTGTTGTATTCTCAAATCCTCGTAGTTTCCACCTGGATGATGGTAGACCGCCTCAAATTCTCAAGACGAGATATAGTTATACTTATAAAACACATTATGTTTAATTTGTCCAGCTTTTAAATTTTATTAATCTATAGGTACATATAGTAAAATTGTAACTGATCGCTTTCTGTACATGAACGTAATAAGAGAAAAATATTATTAGGGGCCTTTATTAACTCAATAGAACACAAAACAATAGTTGTTAGAATTTTTGTCTGTTTGTCTATGCGTTTGTTCGCGCAAATCTCAAAAACGGTTAAACTGATTTTGTTCTGGTTTTCACTTATGTATTGCAGTAAGCATCACTTAATATTTAAAGTTCGTTTCATCTCAATCCGCCTATAAATAAAAAAGTTATAAACTAATTTCAAATAATGCGGGTACTATTTCTTAGCATAAGTCGTAGTTTTTCCGAAGCGAAGCGAGGGCAGTTTAATATAATAGTATTTAAAATCGTTTGAATTTCGTTACACACTCATCAAAGCCTCTAGGACACTTTCCGGAGCCCTAAAAAGCTGAAATTTGGTGTGCAGGCTACGATTAGAAATCAAATAAAAAAAAACTAACTTTCATCCTTCCACCCCCATAAATGTTGATGCAGCTCTTGGGTATCCTACAAAAAGTAATAAAATTTTATCAAAAACTTTTCATGTAAAATAGGCGGCCAAGTTTCATAAGGTCATAACGCTTTCACTGTTAAAACGTGTTCATAATCATGTTGATATTTTCATATTTCGAGGGTCAAAGCTGAATAACATAATTATTAAGAAAGTCACAATCGTCTTCTCTGAAGTTTGAGTCATTATGTCATCAAAAGCAAATTATTGATACCCAAGTAAGCAGCCTCTTATAATTCATACCTAGGCATTTTAAAAGTTTTCTCTACTGTTAATTTTTTTTTTTCTAAGGGCGTATTTCATGTAATTTAAATATCTATTTATTTGGTAGGTACATTTTTTTATTAATGAACTCGAATATCAAGCATTACAAGAAATTAGAAAGTTGAAGCAAATTTTATTACTAAAACTAGTAAACCGTCCTCAGAGAAACCACGCCTTACGCTTAGAAATAGCATTTACATTGTTTTAGGACTGGGCGTTTCCGGTTCTGTGAATTAGAAATATATTAATTTATAACATTTTTATTTACTAAGGGATTTATATGAAAATAACTTTAAATATTAAGTGATACTTACTGCAATACATGAGTGAAAATCATAACGAAATCGGTTACGCTGTTTCTGAGATTAGTACCCACACACGCACAGACAAACGGACAAACATTCTATCAACTATTGTTTTGGGTTCTATTGCGTCAAATAAAGACCTGTAATAATAGTTTTCTCATATATCTTACATGTACAGAAAGCGATCAGTTAAAATTTTATTATACGTATAGATAGATAGATTTAAACTACTAAGCGTGAGGTTCAGCTAATTTACTATAATAATGTTTCTTTTTTTTATTTTTAAAGGGCTTTGTTGCTAAAGCGAACATGACGCCCTAGTAAAATCGACACATCTCTTTACACTCTCATAAGTAATTTGTTCATTTTTCTTGGGATTCCCGAAAGTGGATCTGCAAGAATTGAAGTGCAGTGACCGATAGGCATACATTAAAGTTTATGGTTCGTCTAACCTGAGAATTCTGGATTCTGAATTCCATCAATATATGATAGCCTCAAAATTCTGGACACAGTCCATCAATACATGATGTTGTTATGTGGATAATGTGGTTTGTAGAACAAAAGGTGTAGCTCAGATAGATGTGTATCTTTATAGTATCATAGACGTAGATCTATATAGTTTTAAAATGAATCTTAAGAATTATAAAAATAATGTGTGAGTGTTATAACTAAGTGTACCTAAGTAAAGCAAAACAACGCACTGTTCTCATCGCAATCGTTTGTTTCCCTGAACTACTTACTAATGGTCGTGTGGGAACAGTGGCGACTTCCGCGTTACCGCCCTAGCCAGTTACGAATACACTGGTTGCTCTTTAACGCTGTTCTTGCCTGGGCTGTACATACCGAAGGCTACGCTTGGAGCTAGGCTTGATTTTGTACGAATTTATTATATTTGAATGTTGTACAAGATACATAAACAATAATGCTGTCCTTACTTAATAAGTAATTTTCATGTTTACATACATTTTAAAGAGATAACATTTACTGTGTAGAAAATATTCTACATTGTATTGTACAATACAAAATATGTTGTATTACAGACGGTGTAGTAGTTGCAATATAATGTCTGCACAGACTCGCAACAAAAATGATGTTTTTGTTTCTATATCGATATAAATGCCGAATGTCTAGACCAGAAAAACAAAACGTATAAACTATCCTCCAAATTGTCGCGGGTTAGGTGGAAAAATATTATAACATAATGTCACCTTTTGTTTTTATATCAATAACCAACCAGGAGATATTATTTGCACAGGACTTATTTATACCAATTTTACGATGACACATAAACATGCATTGGATATCAGTCAATTTATTGCTCTGTTACGTTCGGCAGGTAAATGTATAAGCGAGAATTATATAATTTGGTAAATTTCAAGTATAATTTTGTTTACTAGAAGCTGTTCGTCGAGCGCTTTTTAACATAACATGACATTTACAGCGGTAACATCCACATTTGCATTTAAATTAGAATCTTTGTGTAATTACTCGTTATAAAATTGACTCAGACCGCCGCCCAAAGAACTCATTCGGTCAGCCAACACCTACCAGATTTGTCAGTCCGGCGGGGTGTGCGGGAGGAGACGTGTTCCCAGATCTCTAAAAGCGTTTGGGGAAAGCGTTAAAGGTGATGTAAAAATTCTACTTTTTATATTGGAAAATTATTAACATTAATTAAAAATAATGTAATTGTACAAACGGGTGGCGAGTTAAATAATTAGTAAATTTTGATAACTAAGTCGAATTTCTGAATTGTGACAATTCTGAAACAGTAACGGCTTTTCCTCCGACTTCAAAGGCAACGGACCACTGCAAGTTCATTCACTGTGTTCTAACTATGTATTTAAATAACGGCGAGCACTCACAACAGCGCTGTCCACCGCCATTACAGAATCTTTCGAGTAGTCAACGACACCGCGGACATTATCTAACGATCTTTGTGCAATTACACGCACTGATTCTCATCGAAACTCAGAAAACGTTGCTCGATCAACTTTAGAGTTAGCCGTCATTTATAATATTGTATTTTACGAATACCGAAATATTCGTGCTTCTTAAAGAATATTGTAGCGAAATACATTTATTGACTAAACCACAGCTAACAGCTATTCTTCTAATCTTTTTAAACTATGTGCTAATAATGGATTTATATTTTACGTGTTGTACATATATCACTAAGTATTTACACAATTACATTGTATGAGTATATAGTATGTGTGTGTGTGTGTGGTGTATATGTTTGTGTTTTCAAATATTTACTAATTATTCCTATTAAGTACATCCTCAACTCCGTGTTTGAAAAAAGTCTAAGTACGATGATAAAGATGTTGAACGATTTATTGTAATTTCTGTGTAGGTAATTTGTTCACATCTAAATTCTAAGCATAATAGCAAACTGGTTTGTTTTAAATTGCTTACTGAAATATCACAATTTAGGCTCAATAACATAATATAATGTACCTACTTTGTTTATATATGCCGTGATCCGATTGTAGAATTGAAAATTACTTGAAATAATCAGATGTCATTTGACAATATAGTAGAAATATAGATATGTAATGCTTTTGTCAACAACGTTTAGTAATATCGGGTATTACTATGGTTTGTTGAAGATATAAATGGTTTTATTTTATTTATTTATTAACTATTTAGGTATTTGAGTCGTGTAAAAAATTTCAATTGAAATAAATTTTGGTACCTCCATTCGCCGGCTGGCTGTGGCACGCTCGGGCTTCGCTTATTTGGTTGGTCGATATTCGGTCTACATTCTTACCTAAACTAAGCAGTGCTATGTTTTGGACTTGAATAAATATTCGGGATATAAATAATATTTTATTCTACTTTTCCTTTCTTATATAATCTTAAAGCATTGATTACCATCACTTTGCAAACTGCATAGTCAAAGCGCACTCGGCGTCTCATCAGCCACTGCGACGATACGATCAAGTTACATTTAAGAATATTATGCATTGAGTTATTGTTGACAATATCGTTTAACATTTGCGATTTGATGATATTGTCTAATAACAATGGGTCCATTGCAAGAAACGTAAGCAATGCATGAAATAGTTGAAAATCATCAAATTGCCAATTATACGATTGGGACTCTACACATGCGCCAAAAATATATGTACAAAGTTAAAAGTCTTTCCTAGACGTCAAATGTAGATGAAGCACGGCTTTTAGTTAAAAAATCAACCTAATATTGACATTTACATTGGAAACTTTGAAAGTTACAGGTGCGATGTAAATTTTTAACTAGCTAGCTATAGAACAACCATTCGATTTAAAATAATAAAAATTAAATATATTTAGGTATAGTGTAATCTACATATAAATTTATATCTCGACATTTCACAACAAGAAGACGCGGTTACATATAAATTACATATAATTTTTGCACTGATTCAGTGTATTTTCCCACGCTTAATACACTTAAAAAATACGGCCGCGCAATTCTCGGAAGTAATCGTTAAAATACCATACGTACATAATTATTTAAGTGAATAGAAAATTATTTTATTCATTCCAACAAAAAATAAGACAACTTGATAGATAACTAACGGGGTTTTAATAAAAGACGAAGAAGTCATGACAGTAAAACATAACATTTCATTATGGTTATAGAATCTAAGTAAAAACTATATGTCTGACCGTGAGATATTAATGATTCTGTACAATTTTCTATTGTGTAGCAGCGGTTTGTCTTGTACTCTAACGTTTTTAAGGTCCCGTACATTCGATGTAAACGCTTAGCACTGAATGACTTTTGAATGTACATAATTACAATGTACAAAATTACTAATATATAAAGGCTCATCTTATTTGTGACGATCCCGTAGCCCAGTTGGTAGTAACCCTGCCTGCCGAGCGAGGGGTCTCGGGCTCGATTCCCGGCCGGGGCAGATATTTATGTGACAGATAAATGTTTGTTCTCGGGTCATAGGTGTATGTGATGTGATAATTGTGTATGTCCATGCCACCCGCAACACAGGGAATCCTAATGCGGCGGCGTGAGTGTGTAAACGTTTATTTTTATTTTATTTTAATCGGATTCGTCACGGGCGGCTCCTGGGAAAGGAACACAGAGAGATCCGAAACTAGTCGGGCATTACTGCCTGAAGTACGTGTATATGGACTCTATCCGAGTCATAAATCAAACAACGAATCATTGATGAATCATGATTGTCATATACCGCAAACAAAAGGAATCCTGATTTTGGGTGTTGCATAAATACACTATCAATTGTGCAACATAGTTCGTTTACTATCATCGATATTCACATTTTGAACACCTACATTTGTACCTACTGACAATACAATACAGAACCACGTCAGAACCAACATAATCTACTCACGAATAATAAATGACTTGTACATTGTTAAAAAACTGGTGCGTTGTTCAAGTTCAACAACATCATTTTAATGCCTCTGCTGACTTTCAAATAATATTTTATCACTATTATTCTGGTGTGATTGTAAAAACTGATAGGTTCAATTTTCAAATGACGTGATTCTAGGCGACAATATCGGCATCAGTTCACAAGTGTCCATACTTTGCAATCTACAGTGATATCTCACTGGTCCACTTGGGAAGAATCGTCTTCTAGACACTGGTACTTGTAACATAATTTAACTGGATAGATTGTATTGACTATGCAGTTAAAAAAGAGGTTTTATGGCTATGGGATTCACGCTATATTGACGCTCCAAAGTTCCGCACTGGAATAGGGAGCTAATCTATACTCTAGGCTTCTTCAAAAACGGGAGAAAATTTTCCATTTTGCCGCTTTTATTCAGTACCTTCGAGATCCTACATGGACTAAATAGTCTCATAATAAAACTATACATAAAAACTACTTTTGATACTTGAAGCGGAATGTTCTTTTATGTAAATAGTCGACAAATGAGCAGACGAGACACCTCATGGTAAGTGGTCACCGTCGTCTTTAGACTTCTGTAACACCAAAGGCATCATCGAAGTGTAGCCGACCGAAAAGCAAGCGAGGGACTTGCAATATTACTGGCTCCCACATTATTATTACGTGTATGTATCTATTAGCATGTAAAGAGGAAGCCGTTAGTAAACTAATTAACTAAATACTTTTTTGATATCAGCGTACAAAAAATAACACTAAGGTTATCTCATGGTAACTAGTCACCGCATGTCTACAATACTAAAGATATCACCGACGCGTTGCCGGTTATGATGTAAACACAGGACCCACTAGTCATATTTTAATAAAAAATTTAGTAAAGCTCGTGCTATATGACAAAACTATGACAAAATCGCCCACACGCACCTTTACGTGACCGTGACGATGCCACACAATTATGGTTTCTGAGCCTCTCGGAGGCCACAAGGTCACACTTTATTACCAGTACGCAAACACGAAGCCTAATTGAGTTTGGAGACGTCAAGTTTTTACCTAAGAGACGGTTCAATGAGGAATTGTGGAGATACGAATAATTGTGTGCTTGCTATATATTTTATAGCCTACATACAGTGCGTTAGGATATTTGCTACATATAAATACGTGAAGAGAAACCTTTATATATGTACCTGTTGCTCTGATGTTTGTCAAATGTTTCTCTTTATTTTTCTTTGTTTGAAGGTTATTAACAAGCTTTAGTACTTATCAATATAAAAATAGAAACAGAACGTTATTGAATAATAAGGGTCGAATTTAGATCATAAGGGACCACAAGTTTTTAATAAATAACTGATCCCATACTCTCCCAACTCGAATTTGTAGTCCTAAGTACTTTTACATTTACCTGCACTAACATACAGGATGTTGTGGGTTATATAGGCAGGGTATCTTACTACTATATAAATTTGTTGAGATTTTCGTGTATGTCTCGAGATACCTCAAGAACGGTTTGACCGATATTAATGAAACTTGCTATGTAGTGAGAACACGAGTTTGCGCAGATAATAGACTATATAAAATCTATCTATCTAAGTTAATCTGTAATCTCTCTCTGTCAGTACATTCCGTTTTTTTGTCAATATTCATGATAAATATTTGTTCTATGACACACGGCCTTTTTTGACCTTGTCTGACTTGTCCGTCGTTGTTGATTTTGAGTTAAATAGATACACAGAAAAATGGCATACCTAGTGGAAATGGTGTATTTTCTTAGTATTGCAAAGGAATCTTCTCACAATAACATATGCGATGTTTTTTGGATCCATTATATCGTAATAACTCGCTGTCTTCCACTGTAAGAGAGTAATATTTAAAAAAATGTCCCACAAATTTCTACTTAGCTAACGTGTGATGAAAATTTAAATTTATGCTATACAGTGTGTCGAGGATAATGGTGTTTATGTGTGTTTACTTATTATTGAGCCTACTTATTGAGCCTACTGGAAGATATTTCTGATTAAGATTAAATCGTGCCATTGTACAAACATTTCATACTTTTTTTTTCTTGTAACTTTATTGTTTGTACAAAGTAAATAAATAAAAAAACCCTTCGGTAATATTGGTATGTCAAACGGGTTCGGGTATGTCAAACGAATTCTTCGCTAGTATTTCAATTAAGTTTGTCTCAACCAAAGCCTCATCAAACTACTATCCCCTGAGATTGCAAAGGTGACCAACGACGACAAAGAGGACAAAGAGAGATAAAGAGCGTAAATTCGTAGCTCGCTGGCTGCTATAATTATGTATGAGACTTTTATTCACCTGAAACTAAAACAATGCAGTTAATATATCTCTTGCACGATATTCTAAACAGGTAATACGCAATAAAAGCTGTAATATTAATAATCTGGCAATTTAAACTTGTCACCTCTTAGGCTATTTACAAGGAAAAAGCTTAAGTTATTTTATGAATGTTTTTTGAAATGTTAAGCTCCTTGAATTATTAGATTAGTTAAACAATGCTATACCGCGGCTATTTCAATAATTATTTATATTACTGGGCAATTAATACAATGCTATAAACATTATATTATATTTAAATTTAAGGTCGTACTCTTCGACGATACTATAGCTCAATGGCTGTATTCGCACTGGCTACCACTTTTCAGACATTTATGCAAGAGATAAAGATCTTGGTTGTTTGTGATCAATCATTAGTGGTTGTCCATACAACACAGTGCGAGAATATGAGCGTGCGAGGGCTTATTTCTTACGTGTAGACTACCCAAATAATTAAACTAAAAACATAAAAACAACTCAACAAGGCAATCTCAATGTAATTAAGACTATATCAGCTACATACACAATTAACCAAATTGTTTATTTTGGAATAAATCATTATCGAGTGTTTAATAAATCACCTTGTTTGTAGAAACGGCAAATTAAAGTTGACCACATTGACAGGAGGTATGCGAGGGTGACGAATGCGGTGTTTCAATGACGTTCACTTGCTCGACGAGTGGTCAACCTGTCCCACCATTAACGCGTAATCAAGTAAGCTTCACATACGCGCCAGGAGATTGTCAATTTTCCAACAGAATTAGTTGTAGTGGTGGTACACATGAATACACAAAAAAGTATACTTCGATAGAGAATCACAATGCTACAACAACTTAAATTAGTTAATACGATAAAAAGAGATACCCATATTATTTTTAAAAATATTGTTTTGTCTGAATTCGATATGTAAAATTCATATACTCTTGTAGTCTTTACTAAAGTACAAAACGTATACTTGTAGTAAATGTTGCTCTATTTAGTTTGAAGCTTGTGCATATTTAACAAATATTTTTTTGGTATTTCAAATCATTTTATATTGCCCTAAAATGTCTGAAATTATTCCGAAATTCTCGATTACAGTGCTTTTAAATCAACCTTTATTGGTGCGCTTACAAATATTGATATATAATCTGTTCTCTTATATTTCAAGTATAATTAAAAGAAGTGGGTGTCAAAATCGATCAATTCGAACTTGATTCATGTTGGAAGCCTGTCTTAGAACGGGCTCATAACATAAACCCTCTACAATGCTAGACATACAAAAAATACACTCTGTATATCCACTGAATACTATAAAGATTAAATTTGAACAGTGCAGTTTAATAAATATTTATTTAATTAATATTATTTATGTGCTCACTGTTCGAGGAATTTTGGAATTACCCTGTACGCAAACTCGTTATGAGTTAGATCCTCTGTTATATTATGATAATGACGGTGACTAAATTGTATAATCAGTATTATACATCAACATATTTTATTTACTTTCATTTTTTTGTATTGAAGTGATGGGTAGTGACCACCGACGCCTTTACACATTTGCAACATCACAGGTGTCTATCTTCACTGGTCCTTTTACGCTGCAACTAAAGCTGGTTAATAACATTTCATGATTGAATCTACAACCAGGGTGATAGCGGCATGTAAAGAGCCTAACCATGAACGAGTACCGACAGGATTAAATGGGGTGGTACAGAACCTACCGACTTTCAACAGGAGTGCAAGGAGTGAACTAACAACGTGAGCAAGGAAAGTTGATTTGATACGGATGAAGCCACTACGTGATTTAGATTGAAGAATTATGTCGCGTTGTTACCAGTATCTTGTTTAATACATTCGAGCGGGCCACATCAGTTGCGTAAATACTAAAAAACAGTCAATAACGCGGAGTAACAAGTGCATCTAGAATTGTATAGAAATCTTTATCTAAATTTCGATTTCACTACAAAGTTAAATTCCTATTTACCAACAATATCTAGCCGCAGTATAAAAATAGCGGTTTTCCTCATTTATTGGTAAGCTAGCCATGACGTAGCATGTTAGATTCACTCAGAATAAAAACGAAGGTCTTTGTATTGAGTTATAGAGTATATAGTATATACCTACGTCTAGGTATATTATCTATATTAGTATAGATTAATCTACCACTGGCTTGTTAACGGTTTCTCCGCGCCACAGCAGCTTTGCCGTGACCACGGGCCATGCAACTGGTTCGAAATATTGGCAATAAATAAAACATACCGTGAGTACACTTGACATAATAAAACGTAAAAATTCCGCGATGACATTGGTTTAAAATCATATATAACTAATACTGCGCCAATGTTGGGTTTAGGTCTCCACTCACAATGTGTGGGGTAAAGGGAATAGTCCGCCACGCTGCTCAAGCGCGGTATGATAAACTTCTCATACCTTTGAGAATATTATGGAGTACTCTCACGTACTACTATGGAGTACTCGATACTCAAGGACCTCAAGATCACAACTAGGCTTTCAACCATCTGCCTTCAACGAGTCCTTGAGTATTTCGGCCATATCGCCCGGAGGAGCGATGACAATCTTGAAAAGTTATTCATCACCGGCAAGGTTCAGGACAAGAGTCCGCGAGGGCGTACTGCGATGCGATGATCGGACCAAATCCGCACCACTCCCAACAGTAAGATCCATGAAGCCATCCACAATGCGGAGAACCGGCACCGATGGCGCAATACAGTCCGCGATAAAGTGACCCGTTTTCTCACGATGTTTTCCTTCCTGAAGCAAATGATAATTATTTTGTAAAACACATAATTTGAAACATTATATACGTTAAAAATACTTGTTATAGTTTTCTTAAAAAGAGTAATCTTCTAGGAGCAATGCTAAACTGATTGTACCAAATTTCAGACTTAGCAAAATCGGTGGCCCTTTCATGGGTAGATGTGTAAATATTTATAACAACATTCGGTCAGCTTTTACAGAAATGCCACATTGTCAAAAGCATTCTTATACAGAACGGTTATTACAAACTTGATGTTGACTTTAAGGATAAGACATGAGTTTCAAATATAATCATTAGTGCTTTCTGTAACTGTGAGTAGGAAAAAAATAAATTCCTTGGGAGTATCTTGTCGCTTCTTCTTCCAGGACCACTCCCGGTATGGATTTGTTGAAACGATGGCATAGTTTGACTTTCAGAAATTGTTTGTAAAAACCAACTTATAAATATTATTTCATTAATTCATTCATTAGAGGTGCGGGCAGAATTCTTAGTCGAGTCCCCCGTGCGGAAGACCTACGTTGGAATTCTAGGCTTCCCTGCTACATGCTTAATTGAATATAAGAATAATAGGTATACGAATATGATACAAACTACGACAATCTGCATAGCAATCAAAATTACTAAGTATTTTATAAAAGTATATTATTAAAATAATTAAGCTCTTTTATTCTTTGTACTAACATGCCGGGTTTCAAACACCTGTCAGAGATAATTTCAAACGACTTTGTAGTGCGAACTGACCATTTAATTTACAGTCTTAGACAGAGAGCCCCAGTGCGATAATGAAGTTAAAAAATAAAAATAAATAAATAAACGTTTACACCCACACACTAGGATTCCATGTGTTGGGGGTGGCATGGACATACACAAATATAACATCACAAACACCCATGACTCGAGAACAAACTATTATAAGTCACATAAATGTCTGCCCCAGCCGGGAATCGAACCTGGGATCCCTCGCTCAGCAGGCAGGGTCACTACCAACTGGCCTATGGGGTCGTCAATTTCATAGTAGAATTCCAAATTAGTTTCCATATTATTGCTGTTCTTTGAGGACATTGCAATTCAATATATCATTTTAAACTTATATGTTATTTCTATAGGTTATTTGAACATTTATCATATGTAATGGATACTCACGTTTTTTATATTTTTTAAATTTCGATCCAAATACATTGAGGCTAGGCGAACATAAATCGCCCTTAAATTTTGTTAGTAGGTACTACCTGTCGTTATTGAATTAAATATATTTATCTATCGATCTGACATCTTAAACATATAATATAAGTTAAACGATGTTTACAATTCTCCGCAGTATCTTCCATTAGAATATGATCTGTAAAAATGTACTTGAATTAAAAGATTCTACAGCTTTTCTAAGCCAAAAAACAACAACAGTTTACAACGAAATCCTAGTGATTAACTCTTGAATGGGAAATTTATAATTATGCTCATGAGGTTTTTGTCAGTTCTTCCATTACTGTTCTTGGCAGGGGCTTGCTGAAGCAATGACGTAGTTTGACTTGTACACAAACTGTTACATCAAGTTTTTGCATTACAATTCCAACTTGGGTCCATGATTGTCATTTAGTATTTATTACACACAATTAAATTCCAGATATTGATAAATGTATACAAAGGTTTTCGTACACATAGCTCTCGGACGTACAGAGAAACTCTATTCACGTTTATTATGGCCGAATGACGTCATAGAGGCCCATAGCGGTTGAATTATTTCGTTTTATAATGATTGCAGTAGTTTACAATGCTATAAAAGAGTAAAACCGCAAACTGCACTACGAGGCCGAGATTTGCCTTTTTGTTTGATATTGTTTCCTTTACTTTCATTTAGTTTATATTTCTACTAGTAAAGCCTCGCTTCGCTTTGAGAATCTTTGTTACACTTTTGATCAAGTATTTTTATATTTTTCCTTGTTTACTCAATACACATGAAAAATGTCCTCGTGAACTAAAGTTATACCTACTAGTAAATCTATAAAAATCTGTGTAATATTTATTGAGATTATCACGTTCAGACAGACAAACGCATAGAGTGTTTGTTTTGTACTTTGTAAAATAGATTACATACAATTTATTTTTATATTAGAATTGTAAGTACTTATTTATTTTCTACTTTAATGGCAAATACCAATCCTCATTAAATTTAACGGTGAAATAGACGGATTTTTATATGAACTTATATCTGTTACTTTAATATTTGAAGTGAAATATCTAAAATGCCTTTTTTTGTCTTAATAGCTGACAAACGAGCAGACGAGCTACCAGATGGTAAGATGGTAAGTGTTCACCGTCACCCGTGGACATCAGCAAGACCAAAGGTATCACTGATGCGTTGTGGGCCAGGAAATGAGAAGAAGGTAAGAATGAAAGTACTAGCTCTCAAGCCACCAGCCGGAACAGACGATTGGTGTGGCGGCTGAGTCAAGCAGGAGGGTGGTAGCTTCACGGAAAGATAATAATACCAGCAATAATAATAATAATTAAATAATAATACTGATAATACCCGAAAATCCTTACGCGAAGCTCTACTACCTAGCAGGCTGGCTTCTGTCGCCTGTTACGAAGCCCTGTTCTGCCAGTATTGCATTGGGGGGAGTATTCTTGGCCGCCCCTATACAGCCAAAACGGCTTTTCGTATAGATGTCTGTTCCAGTCGCTCTACTTGAATTTACTATGAAAATTGCTATGTTCCACCTTGAAAACTACAAAGTTTAAAGTCAACAAAGATGTGACGAAATTCCATATTTATTTTACACTCACATTTGGACATTTCCTTCTTAGAGGATGCTTTTAAGGCTGTAATTTCAGCCAGTTTGACTGGACGTTGATAAATAAGTCAAAAAGTTTCATAATATATTAAAATTTAAATATTATGTTGATTAGTAAAAGATATGGCATTAATGTGCACCTACCCTGAAAGATTGATAACTCTAGAATACATAAACAGTGACAGTCGACCAAAAACCAACGTCTAATCAGTCGGTCAAAAAGTATTCGCTGGTTCAAAAATTTTACAAAAACGAGCAGACAGGCCACTTAATAGTAAGTGGTTAACCCCGCCCATGGACATTCGCAGTATCGAAGGCGTTACTGTGGGTTTGCTGGCAGGGATATTGCGATGAATTCACTTTAAATTTTCAATCTTTAAAATCTCTAACATACGTAGTCATAACGGCAACGTATTCCATAAAAATTATCGATATTAAAACAAAATAATCGAATATTTAAATAATGTCTGTTGCTAGTATTACATTTTGTTTATACTTACACAAAAAATTAACAGAATATGTAATAAAAATAGAATACACTAACATAATGTAACAGTTGTGTTAAAAAAACTAAATTCCTCTGCTTCCTGTTAAAAACAAAACAGATATGGATCTCTATAAACAAACAATTCATCTGACAATCTGCATATATTTTATTATTTTTCCTCTCAAAAAATATAAATGCGTGTAAAAGACCATCAAATTATTTATTATAAATTATATTAAATATTAATTAAATTATTTTTTATCACGATAAATTTATTGACAATCGTCAATTAATTCTTGAGATTAAACCTGATTGTCCACTATTACTTTATACACGTCCAATTTGCACTTCGAGGGGGATATTTTCATATCTGTCTAAATATAGAGCTGGTTTTTTCAATGTGTGAGTTGAATTAAATGTGTGCGAACATTAATAGTTGATTTACCACGTTTATAATATTAGATAAAAGCTAATATCATATATAATTATGTAAAACTTTTAAAACTTACAAAATGTTACATTATAACAACTTTGGAAAATTTATATTCATAGTGTATTTCCATAATTCATTTCCGTACAAAATTTTCACGTCCTTTATATTAATATCAATTGCAAACTGTCATTCCTTTTACAAACAACAACAACAACATGATTTCCTGGTATTTTATAAAGGTAATTTGCGCAACACGAAATGTAATGAACGTTTCCATTTATTGCATCATAATTGTTATACTTACCAATTTATGGTTTATCGTTCTATACACATGTCTGAATGTTATGTTACAACATTTTACATAAAGCATCACACCGTCAGGGGATGCACCGGCGCCGTATGCAGGGTGAGAACTTGTTATAAGGCTCATCGCCGCAAGATGGCGGTGGTGGGTTCAACGATCTTTGTGACTCACCGCGAGCTTCACTGTGATAAATGCCACAACGGACAAAAAAACAAATTCTTGTCAGCCATTGAAATAAATGTTCGTTTGACTTGATGTGCTGATGACGCGAAAATTAGGCGGATTGACCTTGAAATAATAGTATGTTTTAACCTTTTTCAAAAACCAAAATGGTTCCGACATGAAATCCTCTAATAAAATTACATTGTGTTTGTCTCGTATCAGTAAAATTACTAAATTGCTGTTCGAACAAAATGAAATTATCGTGTTATTGACGGTTACGGTTCTCTTGTTACTAACTCAACGGTTGAAAATTAGTTTGAAAATTAACTTCAATAAGCTGAAACTGTGAAATATATATAAAGTAGATTTATTTGGCAATGTATTCGATTAAGTACAAAGACGGCTTATAACTCTGTTAGAGAAACAAATTCACTAAAATAATAAAGCTTCATGTCAATTTCGTCGTGACCGAGCTGAGCGGCACCTGAGCGGCTACGGTCCGGGAGCCGACTTACTACGAGTACGAGATACTCTAGATTACGATTACGTCCGGTCCAGCAACGTAATACACGTTCACTGCCGCCTCTCCCCGCCCCTCACCGTCCTGTTCTGGTTTGGACCGACCCCACGGCTTGTTTACTACGAGCGTCATACTAACATGACGCTATTTGCAAGTCAGTAATGATTTTACTAAAGCAAATTCTATTTCTGCTATTGGATGTGCGCAGTGACAAATACTGATAATAATCTAAAAGTACATTCAACAAGCTAATTCATGGTTATGTTCCGGCTAGTAATATAATAAAAGCAATTTTTTATACTGAATAGTACATAAAAAATATGTAAATTCCATTCAATGCAAACTAATATCTGAATATTGAAGTTTAAAGATCTATATTCTGAATTTTATCTCCACAGTTAGCAACGAAACATTAGTGGAATTATTACGTTCTATGGCTTTACACAATACACTGTTTTTCAAAGCAGGTATTGTATAGCAATATAATAGATTTTGTATAGCAACTGTATACAGATCATTCTAACAGCTACGCGTTAGTCATCATAGACGTAATAATATTTTTTCATTCATGGTTAGTTGCATAAAACCTACTTAGATAGCATTGTCCGTTCAGATGACTTATAAACAATTTAAAATATAGTGAAATTTTAAAAGATTTAAAAATAATGATGAATGTTAAATAATATTGTACACAAAACATCGATGATCTTTAGGAAGGTTCTTGTAAACTGTCTTATTACACGGTTTCGCTGTTTTTTGATAGTTTTAAAACGGTATACTCAATTAGGTTTCACTTTAATAATCTGTATTACGTCATCGTTCCAAATCGTAGCATTCGCCATCTACACTGATTTAAAAGGTGAATTGACGTTCCTCACTTTTAATTGTCAGTTACTACAGATTTTAATAATTTTATTTTACTATACGCCGATATGTAAATTTATATTCATCATTTTATTACTAAAAAAACTGATCATCTCAATCGAGATCAGTTACTATTGATGCCAGAATCGTCTTTGATACTTGTTCCATGTAAATGGACCTTGATAAATCGGCCCCATGCCCTTAAGAGCTACCGGACTAGTCACACAAGTCAAGATGTTGCACATAGATTAATGTAATATTATAATGCAGGTCTTACAATTGATCGCTTTTTATTTTGATGAATTATGGTATTATTTAAGCGACAACAATTTAAACAAATAATTGGCTGACTGTTTGTCTCGGGTCTGCATTGAGAGTGGTTCCCTCCTAGTCTGCCGCGTTGGCCGGTTGGTAGACTTCACACACCTTTGAGAACATTAAGAAGAACCCAAGCAAGTGGTTATTAATTTTTAATACACACGGAACTTGGAAAATTAGAGGTGAATTCCCGTACGGTAGATAAATATTCATATCACTTGTGTTTAATGTGACATCGATACATGTCTACAACGTACTGCGCTATAGCTATAGTAATTGTTGACGGGAAATTACAATTCCTGAACAGAGAGCAAAAACCGGTCCCCACTCACCGGGACCTGCTCAAGCTATTTGCATCCGGCGAGAAGTAATAGATAACTCAAGAAGTGTTACCATATGTTAATTTCCGCCAACGTTACCTACAAATCATTGAAAAAATAGTGAACAGTAAGCAACTAAGTTTCAAATTCCTTATTATTATATTATTATTTATTTATGAATAACATATTAAAGCATTTGTGAACCATATCGATGAAAAACTACTTTAATTCTATAAGAATTCTCTGCTAGACAACCTTCAGTCAGTAGGCAATCGAGAGAGGCACCGAATGCATCTCTAATAAAATAATGTTTACTAAGTAAAGCAAAATAAATTAAAAAGGTTGCAGGTAGCAGAGACATTATAGACATACAAATATTTAAACCTGAGAAAAACAAATCCAAGGAACAGAAAGGAATCAAAACCTTGAGCACTCGCTCACGAGGCAGAGTCAATACCAAATGGTTTTCAATTAAAGAGCTGCGTTGAATTACAAAATTAAATATTTATGTATAAATTATAAAATATATATAACCACTTTCAATACATTAAAATTTCACCTTATATGGCAACACAGAGATAACATAAGAAATTGCATAAGAAAGCCAGTTTATAGCTGTTCCTTACCCATATCTAATAAATCGTTCAAAAATTTTCTACCTAAGAACCTGCGTGCTACTTAGGCACACATCAACGGCTGTAGATATTGTACAAATATATGCCTTAATTGACAATGACCAATAATGCGTAAAGTTTAAAACCATTAAAATACCTAATACATAATATTAGTTCTTAATATAAAAAAAAAATAGCACCAAGCTTATTCGTGTTAAAGTGTTGTTTCGCGTAATTAATAAGGCGTTCCATTATAATCCTCGCAGTAACACATCATGTCATGACATGAAAGTTTATGTCAATATTCAACAAAAGGCAAAAGTCACAGTTGTCCACAGTCGTTTGTAATACGTAAGAAGAAAATGCGTAATCCGTTTTTAACTACATATATATCTGACGCTGCAACCGAGACACGTAAAAAATATTTCATGATTGATTCTAGAGGAAAGATATCATCGGGATTATTCTGGGAGGTATAGTCACCAGCGACTACTAACAAAAGGGGCCTTGCCCGTTGGCCAGCGACGTGTAACACAAGGTAGGATGGGTTAGCTTGGATTTCAGGAATGAAGGCGCCTCTTACGGGTACACTAAATAATGAAATCTAATTTTATTTGACGTTTACTGATGTCCATAAATTTTGGTGACTTAAAACTTGTTTATGTTGAGAAGTGCATCTTGCCATCTGTTGAACGAGTACATGGGATTTGCCTATATCGAAATACACACTAAAATCAAACGTTCTCCTTTATCTTCATCTAATCTTTTACATAATTAACAGTAAAAAG
The DNA here is from genome assembly GCA_003671415.1 of Megathymus violae. Taxonomy (NCBI): domain Eukaryota; kingdom Metazoa; phylum Arthropoda; class Insecta; order Lepidoptera; family Hesperiidae; genus Megathymus; species Megathymus violae. The sequence goes on along the minus strand of PDGT01000047.1, from coordinate 2,705,696 downwards.
CGATAACAATATCAGTAAAAATAATATTATACTTGGAGATAAATGTTGGGTAATAAAGTGCATACAATTATGAAAAAACTTTTTATTCATGGTGGTTAATGATTAACTATTCACTGTTGTAATTACGAGGGGTCAATCTAAGTAAGTAAGTAAGAGGGTAGGAGCTGCGGGCGCGGCCGATACTCTTGTAATCAACGGCTCACACTAGCCCCGTGCATAATGTATTGTTTAATTCATACATATCCTGATCGGATAGATTGGTAAAAAAGTGTATATTAAATTTTAATAGGACCGAATTGGACTCATGCCTAGATGTTCCATATTGTATATCCAGGTATATTTTACATTTCTTGTTTCATTTCACAAACAAATCAAACACTTCAAATTTTCGTATTTTTTCTTGCAAATTTGTTGCAGAGGCGAGGAAGTAGTAGTGAACATTTAGGCATTTAAAACAAAGACCAAACAAAGTTGCATAAGTTTAGGACTGAACCTAGACCACATTTTAGGACCTGAGGTATTTTAAAACATAACCGGAACAAAGATATGATGACATTTCGATTTGGTTCCTGTGTTGGAAAACATATCTGTATTTCGAAATGTATATTTTACAACTAAGCACTAAATGTAATGTTTAGAACCCTCCTGCCTTACTGGTCAATCAAAATCAAATGGGTTGCGGTTAAAACAATGGCGTCGCCGTCGGTCACCGGGTTCATCGCTTCTGAGCTCCAACACGTTGACGACTCCCGAAGCGTTATGGGTTAATCGAACCACATAATAATATGAACCGTCTCCTCATTCATCGGTTATTAAGATAATGTTTCTTTTTAATTGTAATTATCATTATGACTGTAAATGTATGTAATAAACAAATGCACGCAAATTGTTTACATATTGTAGTTAGTAGTACTACGTTAATTACGTACCACAACCCTACGCTGATAGGCGACGCCGCCGGCACGTGTAGAGCACCGCAGTGTGTCAACCCAAATAAAACTGCAACTCGGCGACAGTGCAATATTGGTTGACGTCAATCGCGATGTCTTAATTTTAACATTTTCTGATATTTTCATCATCCTTGATCTAATATCGATAGAAATTAGTCTAGACCTAATTATAAGTTTGAATTGTAATTTTTATATTAATTAAATTAGACATAGTATTTTTTTTTCGAGTCTCCGAGTGGATCTATCGTAATTCGTTACTTAATTTATGTTAACGAGTACTCAGTCTGAATAACTTAATTAACATCGTAAGCTGGTAATCTGAAGCGAATGTAAAAAAGAGAGGGAAATATCCGGGTGGCGCGCATGCGCGCAAACGAATAGCTTGCGTGCGCCAACGGTTTTTTGATTATTACTAACATTTAATATTTAAATGCTTAGTTAAACGTTTACACCAAAGTTTGTTCAACAAAAGAATGCTAGTCGAAATTACTTTTTTAACTAGAGATTTCTGACGCTTTACGGTAATTCCTAACATTTAAAGTAAAGACGTATTAAGCGTTCTTTTAGTAATGTCGCTAAATCACGTTCTATGTTGTGTGTACAGCCATAACTCTGTTGTTTATGAATCGATTCTGATGATTCTTTTTTTATGCATAGAAGATGGATAAAGGATCGGAGTTCATCCCCTTTTAATATGCAGAGCATCTGATGATGGGTTCTGAAGATAAAGATAACTTCTCAACGGATAGCAATATTTCTATTATTTTTAAAGATATTTGCTGTGGTAACATTAACACTGCAAAACCATTCCATCCCAGGGTTTGATAGTGTATCTTGGAAATAAAATGAAATTTCTCAACAATTTAAAATAATCCAACTGTGTTTAAGCCGTTTGCTTTTGGTACCAGTTACATTGCTAAGCCATCATTGAAGTGTTTGCGTCTAGGAGTCATCACACCATAACACTGAACTGACGACGAAAGCAACAGTACCCCTTACTGATAAGGACATGAGAGGACACTGAAATTAGTCGACAGAAATAAATAATAATTAGTAGAGTATTATATGTACCTACTGCATACTGAATAAAATTTTATATCAATTTAATTTTCGCTTCTCACCACAATTTTCTAGTTTTTCCTTTTTGAAATTTGTTTAATTTTTTTAACAACTCTTTATATACGCCCTAATTCAATTAGTATTATTACTTATGCTCCTGAAAAAAATTCACCATTAGTCAATTTATAAAATTTTGAAGTTTGGAAGTAAAAACTAGCGGTATCCTTATGTCGCCGTTACAATTTAAAATGTAGCTGTTATAACAATATATATGAATAAATAGACATGATGTTTCGAATTAGGTCTTAACAAACACTTTTCCAAACTTAAAACATGGTATTGTTTCGAAAAGTCCATTTGGAGTTCCGAGAGCAGAAACTGCAAGGACTCCTAAGAAGTATATTTTTCTTTCTCTGATACAGACATTAATTATTACTTATGATTAACAAATAAACTCATACCAAGTATTCTTACATGTACGAAAACATGGGTATTTTTAATTATACATACATACATAATATTAGCTGCGAGTTATTACAACTATTAATCATTTTTATATATCCCTGCTATATTTTCTATATATACCACAGCACTGTATATTTCAACAACTGTCTCAAATCCAATAGCAGATTATAACGTATGACGCAAGATATTACCAGCTACATTTGGAACATCTAAGCGTGTGTTCTGAGCCACAGCGAGCAATTCGACGGTAATCCGCCGTTTTTTGATCAGAAAACGATTAGTTCCGGGAGTTTTCGATTAGATTTCGGTTGTTATAGTACAAGCAAGCGGCCGCCGGCGTGACTTGACGTATTTATTCTACCTATACCTAGCTGTTCCTTTGTTTGAGGACGAACAACTCCTAGTGACGTGCCATTTGAATATCGATAAAAATATTGTCATTGATCAGTACATTTAATACCGATTATCGTTAACGTAGACTAACCAAGTCCACAGCTACAGTTTCTCCGCAGTGTGACCGATATTGTGATAGTCTTTATGATCCAAAAATAATTAATATTTAATTACCGTTAATGGATCTCATAATGAATTTCAATGTAACACTTTTGAAATAATATTTCATGTATACAAAACGGCCCCGTTACTTATGTAATATTACACATCCATAAGTAAAAATTAGCTGCCTGTAGAACCCGTTACGTAACTCCACTGCAGTAGACGACCCAAGCGTTATTTTTCGTACCTTTTAGATGTAAGTTCTATCGATATAAGGATGGACGGCACTATCGAAGGCGGGTAGTGCCCTACGCCGGTTACTACGAAACCGGTTGAAGCCCTCCAAGCGCTCCACGTGTAGATAGCATCGTTCGTCTTCGTCTGTTCTACCTGGTTGCTCGCAACCACCCAGCACCGACTCCTCGGACAACTTTATTTAAAACCACGTTAGTTGTTCGGTCGCTATACGTCATTGAGAAATAAATATTGTGGATGGGATTTAATTAATGTTTGTAGGTAAATTTTATTATGAAATTTTATGTATTGAGAGATATACCCTCAATCAGCGAAGTCGTTCAGAAATTACTTATTTCTAACAGACTGACTAACACTGCTGCGATTACAATTGTGCATTTTTTTAATTTATAGCAGAAATTTTTAAATTTTAATGTGTAATGTTACATACAAATTAACCCTATTTTCTCTTAATCTCAAACATCCTGTTCAATGTTTCATGGACTATTCAATTCTTGTTTCCAAATGACTACTTTTGTCTGTGTGTTTCTGTACCTAGTTCGTTTAAACTACGCAAAAGATGTTGATTTGTTTCATAATATGTATTATTAAGAGTCTTAATTTGAAATGACTTTATTATTATTATTCACAATAAATTAAAGTCATATAAAAACTATATAGAAACCTTGTTACGGTGTACAAAAGTATATGTAGTTTCTTATTAATGCAGCTACATATCGTTGGTACGGCCAATATCTCAAGTCTATTTTCGAAGGTGTGAACGTGCTAAACTAATAGATTTAACAACAAAATGTTAACCGCCGAGGAAAGCCTCTCAATAAAATTGATACGCAAACAATATATTTCACAGACACATATAAAACTATGTAAAACTGTAATGATGACTTGTCGGAGATGGAATGATAGAGGATGTATAGAAGCGTTTTAAAAAATGTCTATCAACGACCTATTTTCACATACAATTTTTTTATACAACTAATCGACAAACCAGTAGACGAGCCACTTGATGAGAAGTGGTCACCGTCTACCATTCTGTAACACCAAAGACAACGCCGAAGTGTTGCCGATCGAAAAAGAAACGGGGACCCGAAACTGCCACTGAAACACAGGAAATAAATAGTTCACAGTCGATTTCTTCAGGAGGGTGGTAGCTAGCCAATCTGGAAAAATATCCTACCACCATGTAATATTTCCCAAAACCCACTATTCCTGACGAGGTTAACTGATTATGTACTTCAATTTGAATTTTTCGTATGCTAACTTATGCTGCAGCACACGTGTGCTTACGGAAGATATTAGTAATTACATGATCCATAAGCCTAGTTGATAGTGACCCTGCCTACCGAGCGAGGGATTTCGGAATCGATTCCCTGTCGGAGCAGACATGAATATGATAGGTAAACGTTGGTTCTCGGACCGTGAGAATTTGTTATGTCATACTTACTCGTATTTACTCCTATGTCCAACAACAGGAAATCTTTGCGCAGGAGTGTGAGTATGTTAATATATATAAATAAATGTATATATTTATTCGTATGAAACATGTTACACTTTCTGACTCGGCAGATCTGCAATTTATTTGAATAAAGAATCTATGAATACTTTGACTTACGTAGTCACCCATCATCTCATCTCGATCAAGCCGATCGGATGTTACACGATCTTAGATGCAGCAACATTTATTTATGCTATAAAGATTTCATTGGTATGAAAGCAACCAACCATTGATTCTGATTATGAATTCTATTTCATTCAGTTAAAATATCTTTTATGTTTGTTTTTAAATCGATTACACCATGTAGATATTTTTATAATATAACTAGTAGATATTTTTACAGGTGCTAATTTCCTCGCTTTTTTCCGTCTTTCCAGCCACATTTTATTTTACGTTCACAAAACCACGTCCGAGAAAAAAAAGGTAGGTAGTAGTTTTAATTAGGTTTTTCATATTTTTTAAATACATCTGACTCGTAAAACCAACTTTCAAACCACTTAGCTATCACCCTATCACATCAGAGTACCAACTAATTTTTGAAATAAATAATATTTGAAATTGGAATGTCAATTCGGCCCTATAACTTGTGTTTTACTCGCGATATCTTGAGCGCACGCCACCCGCATCGCGGCACGTGACTACGCTGCGGGTAGTTTCACCGCGCTATCATCCCCAACTGATGTCATTACAAGAAGTACCCTCATCGTTCTAGATTTTCACACGATTGTTACATTGATTTGTTTTAATTGGATGAAAACAGTAAGTGCCACATAAAATAATTTAGGTTACTAACAGTGCGTCCACGTTATACTTCTTGATATTTTTCTAAAAATGGTAAAGCATTCAAGATTGAAGTATAAATAAAGTGTATTATTAATGATTATATCAAGTCTATACTAATGTTAGAAAGAGAGAGTGCGAATTTTTTGAGTTTGTGTTTGTGTTTGAAAAACTCTTTTACAATTAGAAAGATACATTATTCCGGATGAACATAGGCGATATATATCATGTTAAATGTAATTAATCGTTCAACTCGAACGAAGTCAGGACCTGTTGCTAGTAAATTTATATACTCCAAAGTCTACTGTGCGAGATAGAAACTCGAAGATATCTGAAATACGAATATGGCTGAAAGATATATAATTAAATAATATTACAGTTTTACAATGTACCTCCCCCGCACTCCTCTCCCAGTTATACTGTATGGACGTCGTTGTTGATTACTTGTAAGAAGAGACCATTGTTTGTTGTTACCGTGTGGTGATACTCAGACAAACAGACTGTTTTTTTTTAATATTTTATTGCCTAGTTAATCGAGAGATCGCTACTACTACTACTGCGTGCGACGTGTCCCGGTTTCAAGTACTAGTCGAGGCATACACTATGTCGAAGATTTATTTGACAATTTGTGACGTCTTGTGTATGTCCATGTCACCCGCAACAGAGAATTCTAGAGCGGGCATATTGGCATGTGATGTATTAATTATTTTTAATTTATTTTTATCACCGTGGCGGATTGTGCCTTAATTTATATGAATGATAGATGAAGGCGACTCGAACCAATACTCCGACAGTTCCGGGTCGTGTATAAATAGATTAGAAAAATAAGTAAAATAACTCAAAGGTATAAAAGTATGTCCCAAACACCATTTCACGCCCCCGGTTTATACTATATTAGTAAGTTAGCTGTCAACTTTTATATTGTGAAACTTTTTCAAAGCAGTCGAAATAATAAATTATGACAAGTGACGAATGACTGTTGTCACTGCTCAATAGAGCCAGTACGTTGAACTGTTTGCATCTCACACCTATGTGTGCACAGATAGTGACTGTATCAAGTAAATCTACTTATGTGTATTGTGTACACACGTAGGTACAGTATTTGGCCGTTGTAGTCTGTGCATTGACTTGTCAATTTTATTCACATGACTTGTGCTCACTGTCATTTTGTTCTGTCACTGTAAAACGGTAGTTAATTAAAAAAGTGCGTTTAAAAACATTTCGCGGAATTATAACGTATTTCTGTTGAAAAATTAATAGCGGGGACACGACTATGTTTTGTGGCGCAATCGAAATTTTATATTTTCAAATACACATTGTTTAACAACAATGTATATTTTAATATATACTGATTAACAATAATGAACAAAAAGTAATAAAGTAATGGTTTAAGCTTCGGCCTCCCGCACGGAAGACTCGAGTTCCAATGCTGCAGTAATCTCTCACTTTTCAAATGACGTGCTATTACAAATTTATAGTAATTTGCTTCGGTGAAGAAAACATCGTGAGAAAACCCACACGTACCTAAGAGTTCTCCATGTTCTCAAACGTGTGTGAAGCCTGTTAATCCGCACTTGGCCAGCGTGGCGGGTTGTCCATCTCATCGTAGGAGCAGACTTGATTCCAGCAACAGTACCACTCTTTCAATTATTTATCTTTATCACATTACAACACAATTCTCCCACTGCTGGACTGCCTAATAACAGAATGTGATAGGATCAAAATTGTTAATATTGAAACGAACAGCAAAAATATCAAACATCCTTGTGTAACAGTCAATTGGTCGGTACGTCTGTTGCGGTCGGTGAACTCACATTTTCCACTCCGTTTCAAATTTCGAAATACCGACCGATTTGTTCTACTGAAGTACCTCAACATCGCTTCTATTCTAGTTTAGTTCTCACCTGTTTTGTGATTAAGCTCGAGTTAAAAATTATACTCAAAGTTTGCATTGACGCATCGATGATCTCATTCTTGTGAATTTGTATCTTATTTTATATCTACAGTAGATAATAATGAATTTAATATAACTTAATTATTTATTTATGATACGATGCGATCACGTTAGGCAACTTGTTGGGGTTGGTGAACTTAACTTAGTTCAATATTTCCCGCTCTCTAGCACATGTACAGTCAAAGCGAAAAAGATCGCGGGAAATGTCAAATTAGGACGCGTTCACAGTACGCGGCTGCGCTCGTCGCAAGCACAGACAACGCGACCGACCAGAACATAACAAATTATGAGCGCTCTCGAAACCCGTCCCGTAATTATTGTGGACAAGGCACTTTTTGCCTGACAAATAGTAAGAGCTTGGAATGACTCCGGAGCTTTGTGCCGCTACTAATGACACTCGTGAAGAACCGCGCTCTAATATTAACTATTTCTTTTGTGACGAACAGACTTGGTTTTGCTGCGTTCGTGCCTTGCGCGGCTCGGCCATCGACCTCCCCTTTATTTGTTACATTACTTGAGCGTTAATACGAATCGAATGGACGCCAGTGATGGGCTCAAATTTCCCCACCCCGTCCGACCGCTTTCTGCCGTCACGCGAGCCTCTCTTTGACGTACATAAAATTATTTATGGACCGTTTTAAACCGATGTTACAATTTGTAAACTGTATTAATTGGTGTTAAATTAATTTATAGCGAACGCTTTAAATTTTATAATAGTAACATTCGTTACTACAATACAATATAAAACGAATTTGTTATTGTAACTTATTCTACTAGATTACAAATAAATATCATTATAATGACGCATATACATATATCTAGAAACCTTTAACGGACAATGTACAAATAAGCTAATTACTACATAAGTAGCAAGTAGTACTATATTAATAGGTATAAACCTATGTACGTAGCTTTCCATACGAGAGCTACGGTTTAGTGACCTTGCATTACAACGTTAGTGTTGTGTAAGTACTTATGAAACAGTGAGTTGAAATAAATTACGTACTCCATCAAATGAATTTTTATCCGGATTGATTAAAGTGCAAATTTTTGTGTATACAGATATAATGTAGTATAAAGTGTAATTATATAATATTACTCAATAAGTTTATAATAAATATAATAATTTACTCAATGTAATACAGCCACTCTCTTGGAAGTTGAAATTGAGCTAAATTTAGCCATGCCATAACCTGGAATCTATACTTATTATAGAGGGTGAATTTTGTGAGTTAGTGTGTATGCGGAAGGTAATCTCTGGAACTACAAAAAACCGAAGAATTACATTAAAAATTACATTATTCTGGATGTACATACATAGGTTACCATATCATATCAATTAATTTATAATTATTTACATATAAATTAGCATTCTTGTTCAACCCAAACGTATTAGAAGCGGGTCGCTAGTAACGAATAATTCTCATTAATATCTTACCTACGTAACAAGATTAATGTGTTCTCTGCGTGATAGTGTAATAATACTTTTTGCGGTAATGTCTATTGTCTGAATTCATATCATAACTTAGTAATTTCGACTTAAATCATGTGGATAACAATGTAACAAAAATCAAAATATAATACAAAATAAATGTCCATTTACACTTAAACATATGGGAAGCCTAGTTTGAGTGTTTACCTAGCCGAATTGGCGCCAGAATTTATCACAGCGCACCTCAATGCCCGGAACGAGAAATTGCTCAGACTGTGTTAAGAGACACTCGAAAGTGAAATAGAGCATAATGGAGAGACTGAAAGAGTTTAATGAAGACATATTTATAATAAATTGACACACTTAGCATACTTTCATTTTGCCCACAGAGTATAGTCAGGTAAATAGATAAAAATTAAATATTTTTTTGCTGTGTTACAAATGTTATCTCGTTATGTATTGAGAAATAATATAATTATCTCCTACAGAGTGAATCAAGAAAAATGTAAATAAGTGTTTTGAGACGAAACTTCCAATTTTTTTATCGTTGTCTTTGAGATGTTATCATTTTGATAAGAAATAGACCTAATTCTCCCACCGAATAAGGCAAGATAAATGTAAATGAGTGTTGCGAGTCGAATATTATAATCTCGGCGTGATATCGTTGATCGTCAACCGTCCAAAGTGTTTTGAATGCCATCAACCATGAAATTAGAAACAACCATTACACAGTAAGATACCGTGGACTTGTGGTTTTTTAAGTAGCTTTTTCCCTATTTGTAATACAAAGTTGAAGGCATACTATGAGTAATTTGGATGAATGAAGTTAATTTCTGTGTCGTTGAACTTCGTAAAAACTTGCCCTTACGAACTTGGAACACGGAAATTTCCATAGTAATGTGTCTAAGTAGAGCAGTATTTAATAACTTAAAAGAACTGTGTATTAAGGTAATGTTTTTGTTTGTCAAAGTATCCTGAAATAGGTAACTACGGAGTAAATTTTCTAAAATAAAAAAAAATTAATCTTAGAAATAGGCTTTTATTAATTACGTCAATAAAAGTTACATAATTTACTCCAGTAATGGTCAATTGGATTCAGCCAACAACCACCAATGAATAGTGATATAAGACAATATATTAAAAAAAAACATAAATTGCAGTTCACTACTGTTTAATGTACACGTATCACCCTGTGTACATGTACATCATCACCATTACAACCCACATCATCCCACCGCTGGGCTCTGGTCTCCTGTCGCCACGAGAATGATTCAGATCATAGTCACCACGATGGCCAAGTGCGGGTTGGCAGATTCACACACCTTTGAATATTATGGAGAACTCCCAGGTGTGCAGGTTTCCTCACGATGTTATCCTCTACTTCGTTTTACCGCAGCAAGTGATAATTAATACGCACATAATTTGAAAAATTAGAGGTGCGTGCAGAATTCGAACTCGCATCTCCCGTGCAGGAGATCTACGTTCAAACCACTAGGCAATCACTGCTATGCACGTTACTCCCCGAAATACTCGTAGTGCGAAAATGTTAAACTTTACTGTATACGTAGACTGTCATAAAGCATAAAATCTTACCACGTACGTAAACTATGGCAAACTGAAATGATCTTCCAACAACAATGATCTCGCAGTGCTATGACCTGGGATCCTTTAAGATGCCAGTCTTTCGCGTCCTTCTAAGCTGGCATGGCTTCTGATGTTACGAATATCCATGGGCAACCGTGATCTTACCATCCGGTGACCTATCTGCCCGTTTAACTGCTTGATGAATGAAAAAGATTACAATTTTTTTTTTGATTATATAATAAAATAAATTGTATTGTCTTCTCGCAACTTAATTGGGTAATGATTCACGGCAGCTGATCCGATGGGTGCGTTATGTTAAATGAAGCTAACAAGTGGAGTTTCGACGCCTGAGCTAATTTTGTGAATATCACGTTAAATTTTCCGCGAAATCGCCCGCGCTGCAATATGAGATGCCGCACCGGTGGTCGCGATGCCACAACCTTTGCGAATTGCAAAAGAAATCTAACTTTTTTTTAATGCCACGCCAACTGTCATTTCGTAATTGGTATGTAATTATTACGTTTGGTTATTATGAACGAAATTCAAAAGAAAAATTAAAGGTTACATCAAATCGTTGTAAGGAGCGTTGGGATTATCTGTCGGGTGGAACACACACAAATAGTTATCAAATAACTATGTTAGGGAACAAAGCGTTATACTCATGTGCCTGCTTAGGGATCGAACTGAGGATTCTTCCCTCGACGAAAACTGATTTTATGAACTAACGAAGCAACATTGTAAGCCTTAAGTGAGACGGCATTATTGGCTACGAACTTTTCATACTTCATGATTTAAAAAATATGGAAAAATAAATAACAAACAAACAAAGCAAAAATATTGTATGTTGAGCATTAACTTCAGTTAACTCAAGGTTATTCAATAATGAAGTACTTAGATTCATGTATGGATAGGATGGCTAGGAAGAACAATATCGGCCACAGAAAAAGGTTTAATAAAATGTAATTGAGATATCTATCATATTCTGTTACTTGGAATGGACATTGGAAAGAAAATGTCAACTATTACCAATAACTAAAGATGTCAATTAACCACAATTATAAACAATAAAATGGAGTCCAATAGGGCAAAACTAAAGTCATACAAAAATACAGTCCAGAATCCAGTTCGAAGTTTATACTTGTGGAAAATTTACATTTGTTTATGAGTATTATATTATATTATTATGAGTGTATATCAAAGAGAAAACCTCATTAACTAATCATTACTAGCTGCATCTTAATGTGTCTTCAAAACTAAATGCCAAAAATACATCAAACATTTTTAAATATCACAAAATAAAGTATATGCCAACGCCATAAAATATTTACGCTCATGACTATACAAAGAACAATATAAAAAGCAATTCTTTGTTTATTCCAGCACAAAAATGTAAATACTAAATATCGAAATGATAATGATAAGAAATATCGATGCAGAAATAATTACTATTATTTTAAGACAAATTGCTTGTTATGTTATATTGAATGTCAGTTAAAGTTCAGACATTATATCTATATGAAGTAGCTTCATGTTGAAAGATTGCAACATTTTAAGCCTTATTATTTGGGCCGTAAATTCCGAAATTGTGCAATGTACTAGAAAGGCTTATTAATCTGGTTTGTTGCTATCCATATATTTTTAGAGCCGATTCTTTTAACAAACCGCCACCAGGACAGTAGGCTATTAAATATTGAAATAAAATAACCTTAGTTTTTTATTAGTATAGGAAAGTGATGTCCGTTATTGACATTCGGTCAAATTTAGAACAAACGATATAATTATACTATAGTCAGATGATGTCTATAACAAGTGCGTAACATTGATTCATCTAATGATAATAGAAAATTATAATTATGTATAACGGTTGTACAATAGTGGATAATGTTAGATGGCATTTAAAAATTAAATAGCCTTCATAATGTTGCAATAAAGCATTGTAGCATGGATTTTTTTAAATGGTACAAATTATATTTATTAACGTGATAAAAATTTGCAGGTTTTTTTTTATAACAATTGACTTAAATCTCTCAGCTCCAATTTTAATTATTTTCACAGCCAACAAACAACCTACAACGTGATTGCCACCAATGTACATCCCTAACACCTACCTAATGTACCACTGATGCAAAGTCGCCAAAAATGGAGGCCGCTAATTATAACTTATAACTTTAAAAGAATACATCACAGGTTTTAGTAAAAATTTTGAATGAAATGAATTTTTTCCACATAAATTCCGATATCTTTTATGTTGCATCTTTTAGTTATCGCTGATTGTAACAAAGTCACAGTTCAAGATGAATATTTTGTAACACATATCAATGGATTTAGTTTATAAATCAGTGTTGACAGCATAAAAAATATAATGTTATTTTTACACAATTATTTACGTAAAATGTCGGACACTGGCGAGCAATTTTGGTGTAGTATAATTACTATAAATTAGACAATTTTTTACGGAAGTAGAAGATGTAAAGATACAGATAATTGAAATATATAAAAATCAATATTTAATTTTGTCTTTTTCAGACTCGACTGAGTCGATTGAATTGTAAATTGTTTAAAAATACTTTATTAATTAAGCTCTAATTTAAAATAATCTTCCACATATTATTTTATAAGCACTATAAGAAAAAAATATATTAAGGTGTCCTATGTTTAATGTCAAAACATTTTATGTTCATTTTATTCAATCTTTACTGAGAAGTGATAAATTTATTTAAACTGTGGCTAAGATTATACTATGCACATTATAACTATATGCACACAAAATTAAATGTCACAGGACACAAAAGCCTACTAAATGTCATATAATGCATTAAAGACCTTTAAAAGCACGGATTAATCTTTTAAGCGAAATTCACAACACACTTTATATTAAGTAGGTATCTCCTGCTGTGCAAGATTAGGTAGATTTTAAAATGGCAACATTCTATATTCAGTCGTAAATCATTTTCTTATTGGATTTAGGATTCAATCAGTAACCTTCATTAAAAACCTTTAAATATTATTTCATTTTATTTTAATCACAGAAAGTGTTATCCTAGAGTACTCACAGTATGAAATAATTAACTAAAGTGAATGTTTGTTAATCTAAAATTGTCTTTTATAATACAAGCCCTAAAAAGCTTTAATACTTAATTACTAGTCCCACGTAAGCATAAAGCCACATACATGAGTAGATATCCTTGTGTTTGTCCTCCAAATAGTTGTTTGAAAAGCCAAGCTATATTGTATAAATACAAGTAAATCAAGAGGGTAATAAAGTGTGTTCTACCGTTAAAATATAATAAGTAATTTTGTATGCTTTTTATTAATTAATTCTCACTAAATTAATTGGTTTTTGTAAACTAAATAATAATGAAGCAACATCAACGTAAAATCCGTGATTTAGGTATTTAATAATAAGTTTTTTTTTTCTTATAGATCGAAAAATCTTCGGTTTGCTGTATGTGGATTTTTTCAGTGAATGAAAACTATTTAATTATATATAGGGTCTAAACTTGCAAAACAAAATAGAAACTGAGCGAATTTATATATATTTTTACAGGACTAGATTGACAAAAAAAACAGGTTATAAAAGAAATAACTTTAATTAATACTTCCAAAATATGCCACTGTGTGCGTTTAAATACAAATAATTTGAACATTTATGTCTGTGTGTATTTAAATCTATATTAGATAGAACCGGTGTGCTAAACCGCCACAATCGAACAATTTAGAATACAATACATATTGATTGAACGTCAGCTAGATTTCTAGAACCATTAGTTAAGGTTTTTGTGGAAAAAAGAAACGGCCGCATGGGAAACTTGTTTTAACGGAAATTTAATTCAAACGTTCGCGTATTTGAATGCGTATCAATACTAGCGTGGATACACCTGTTGTTTATTGATGATTGTATATATATATAAATCATTATTAAATTACGTAACACTTTATGAAAACATATTTATAATACATTATTATGGACCAATACCTTTTTAGTGCTAGAACAGAGTAACGATGTCAGTTTCTAATTTTATATTACATTTTTCCAAATTTCGTATATGTTACTAATAAAATATTAGTTTTAAGATTTCACTCTTTATTTTTTATTTTATTGTAAAACATCTAAAATTGTCTAAGATACAAGCCCTGTTTAATTTTTATACATATAGCGACACCATGGCTATTGGCTAACGACATATTCTAAGAATCTAAGCATGAATAATATGATAAGTGAATGTTATGTAACATTATGTATTGCCGTTTGCAATGATACAATAAATAAAATGATTAAAATTTTCAATTTTACAATCTGGTTTCGTTAAGTATAACTTATGTAAGTGGCGTCTATTCTTAATCATACTTTTTATTATATTTATACTAATTAATAAAATATTGTAATATTTTTCGTTGTGGTAAACAATAGATAATTATTATTTATCATCGATATTTTTTTTAATTTTTAATTACTTTCTGTCAACGTTACACAATGTCCGCCATCATTTTTATAATATTTATAATTATAAAGAATATTAAAACTTCTTCACAATCTTGTTTAATAATCGAATAATCTTTTTTTTTAACCGACTTCAAAAAAGAAAGAGGAGGTGCTATGTTTATTTGCATGTATCTTTATGTATGTACAACCATAACTTCGTAGTTTATAGACACATTTTGATTACTTTTTTTAAAATGTCTAGGAGATGGGTCGAAGTTAGCCCTGTTTAAATAAGAAGAGCATCTGCTGATGGGTTCTGAAGTTTTAAAGAGATGTGTTCTTTCTACAAAGCTGAATACCTGCGATCAACAAATGTCTTAAAGCGAGCGCTAACGGCTTGGCGTAATAAAGTCTATTTTACTGTTTTTTTACATCCCTGCCTCCTGAAACGTACTGTTATTTAAAACGAAAAGAATATTCAAATATTCATATCCACAAACGGATCTCGAATGATTGGATAAACAGTACCAATTAACAAACCGCCCTCGCTTCGTTTCAGAAAACTATGCCTAACGCTTAAAAATAGTACCAGCGTTGTCATAGATTACTCTATAACTTTTTTGTTTATGGACGGATTTAAATGAAACGGACTTTAAATATTAAGTGATACTTACTGCAATACATTATTGAAAATCATAACGAAATTGGCTAAGCCGTTTCTGAAATTAGCGCGCAAAAACGTACAGACAAACGGAACAAATTATAACAGTTATTGTTTTGGGTACTAGTGATTTAATAAAGGCCCCTTGTAATAGTTTTTCTCATACATATATCCTTCATGTACAGAAAGCGATAAGTTAAAATTTTATTATATTCAATAAGTAAATTGAACATGGAACGTTTGTATGGATGTATAAATTATCATAATTGATTAACCCGATTGAAGTGGGAGCGGGTAGCTAATAATATATATAACTTCCCACCCATTTCCTGAAGCGGTCGTGTCAGTATTGGAACATAATGCTGGATAGACGGACCTTTGTACTAAATGACAACTTCTCACTCAGTATATAATTGTGCGATAAATTTGTAATGCAGTAAATGTATGTAATGTAATACAAACTAAACAAAGTTTATTTCGTTCGTTTAGTATCGATAAATGAAATACAAAACTAATAATATAAACTTATAAATATCTCATGTCGGTATCAGCTGTGAGTTTGATCAGATACATGCAGCATTATCGCATAGATCTGCTTAGCCCATAATGTAGTTACTATATTTCTCTTTCGACCTAATTTACAGATTTAATGTCAAGTATGTCAAGTATACACAGGAAGGGACTTAAAAACTAGTTCGTGTTTAATGTACTGCATAAACAAGTAACAGATTTTAGTGACAAAGTGTACTTACGTTATGTGTGGTTAAGTTAGTCTTTATAAATGTAGAAAGTTGCAAAGTACTGTTATGGTACATTTTATATTATTATTTTATAATATATTTTGTCTGTAAATTAATAGTTTAAACTCTGAAGGACTTGACCGATTCAAGTTAAGTTCAAAACTAAATTTAATGAAATAATATATTTGTTTTGTCAAAACTATGGTACATTATAACTATATTAGAATTCGATATGAGCCATTCAGTTATTAACAAATTACATTGTTAGCCCAAAATTATTAATATTTCAGTGACTTGCAGAACCTATGGTAATTTTAAAGTAATAGATTTTCACAAAGTAACGCATGATAGTATCTGTGGAAACGACCCTTTGAAATACTGAGATACCATTATACTAATAAGGGACAACAGGAAAGTTAAAACTGATAGGCTTTGCGACAGAATAGATAATGGGTTCGCCATAGACGGGTCACAATCACCATATACCTACTAGGTAGGGAATGCGGTATTGGAGAAATCTAATTTTATGGCTTTTGCAAATGGGGTATCTGTAATCAATACAGATAAGCTTAAATGTATCCTGAACTTTAATCTATAAAAGGTATATTTAGTAATAGTAATAGATGCATTTTTTAGAACTACACATACAAATACACTAATCAACACAATAAAAATTTATTAACAATATTATAGTATAAAAAAAAGAATCAACAATTTCAGTAAAAATAAATACAAAGCAAAGTTAAAGAGACTTCAAAATAAAAACAATATTAAATAATTGTAACTAAAAATAAAATAATTGCGAACACATTATTTAAACATAAATACGTCACATATTCTTTTCTCAGTATTTCAGACACTAAAATAAAATCGTCTTCCATTCATCCGCAAATATATCATTATGTGGCGACGCGTACAGGAGAGTACAAAGCTAGACAACTGGTCACGGTATGGAAGATACTAAGATAATATTAAGTTGTAACATCTGGCATTTATTTGTACCCGTATACCGCAATACTTACTTCCCGAATACTTGATTGATTTATTTAAGAGGTACGTAAATGTTTTGCTATTTTTTTGATTTTATTAATACCATTGTCTATACCTATTTTTTGTTTCTTTTACATATTTATTTAGCAAAATCACATAACATTACATATATGAATAAAATACATGGACTATTGGTGTTACAGTAGAATAATAACCTATTGTGGGGAACCCAATTTAACTATTTATAAATGTTTGAATTTGTTATAATAATTGAACTATATAAAAAGACAGGAATTAATTAGCAGTGAGCTTAGATTTGTGAAATTATTGATAGTCATATATTATGATAAGCGTGAATCATAATATATGACTATTTTTAAACAATATATTCCTAAAAATATCTCATATTATTATAGATTAGCGATATATCTATAGATTAGCGAAGTGAGGACGAGGTTTTACCCGCAAACTAAAAACATTAATCTTTCCGTTCATAAATAGTAATCACCCCGGAGACATTCCTTACTCGTCATTGTCAAGCGTTATAAAATTTTTTTATGTTTACCCCATTGACTTCAATTTTGGTTTTGATACGCAACAAATAACTTTAATTATGCAGAAGTTTCTGGAATATTAATTTTAAACAGACAGCTGCAGACTTTTTTACATTAATTAGACTTACTTAGACCTAAATCATTTTTTTATAATTTAAACAGAACATTTTATAAAGCTAAAATCTAAAAAGTAATTAAATTTTTAATACATAATTTGTAAAGTTATTGTCTATAGCTTCGTAAATATACTTGAATACATCATCATTTTAATGGCGTTTTAAAATTTGTCGTTCTATGTTAATCAAACATGAGATGGTTAGAACCACTAGACCTTATTTAAATGGCCTCGTTATAATACTAAGGCATAATTCAGATTGTCTCTAAGTTTCACTGAATATAGATTCCTTGCCTGCGTTATCGATTCTTGGGTCTTAACAACGTGCATTTTGCGGTGATTGTAATAAATGCGTTGAAATCCAAGCTTCTAATTAATGAACTTGTTCTGAACTGAAGGACCAACTAATAGATTACCGTATTAAAATGTTATAATCATACCAAAGTGTAGTGTTACAGTGGTTCAAGTGGACTTCGAAAGAAAAAACGAAACCATTTTTAGACATTCATTTTCACAAAATTAACAGACTGTATCCAAAAAATATGACAAAATAAATACTGGATTAAAGTGTGGTTATTTTCTCAAACGTAATCGTCATACGGTAATCATTTCTATTTATTATTTACTATACTCATCTGCAAATGCAATTGCTCCAGTTAACTCCGCCGGATTGATCTAGACATCTCTGTTCCCCGACTGTATAAAAGAGGTCATTAGGTGTGGCATTAAACAATGTCCACCTATTCCGTAAAGTTGTCTGACGATAGTCAAAACTGTCAATGATTACATTTCGGTACTTACATACTCGGTATTATTCAAATCAGATAAGTATATATGTAATGGTATTATGAATATAATACTAATAATTAGCTGCTGAAATAACTAGCTGCCACCCTCCTGTTTGAGTCAGCCGCCAAACGACTCATTGTGTTCCGGCGGGGGCTTGGAACCAGTACTTTCTTTCTTTCTTCTTTCTTTGTGGCCGACAACGCATCAGTGATGCCTTTGGTGTTGCTAATGATCAAGGACGACGGTGACCACTTATTATTAGGTGGCTCGTCTGCTCGTTTGTCGGCTATTTAGATAAAAAGAAAATATCATGGACCTATACCTATACCAGGTACATTTTACTTTCGGGTGCACACGATACCTTTTTTTTTTCAAAAGGTACCCGGTGCCGAGGCAGCGACGCCGGATTATGTGGGATTTGTACCGCATGAAAACCCTCCGGTGACCTTCCTCACGGCCCGCAACCCAGCAACTTTCCTTTTAGTCGCCTCTTACGACAGGCAGGGGATACCTTAGCTCGTATTCAGTCTTGAGCTATAGAGACACGATATGTACCTACCTTCATTTTTCGTCGATATTTCGACCCAGCTGGATCATGACCACGGCTAAATTACGACGGTGCGGAGAAAGCAAAAGACACGACATGAAAACAAGTTACCATACATACAAATTCGTCCAAATAGCGGCGTAAAATATAGATATCAGGTACACTCATATAATAGTAGAAAGTGGTACCTACTTATTGCAATACACAGTATACGTCGTACATTATTAAACTGTTTTGTACATACCTAATGACAAAATTTAGTTAGTATTTATAGGAAATTAAAAAAAAACAATGATACATGATTTGCCTATATATTCAGAATACGTTGGAAACGTTTGTAAATTTTGAGAATATAACTTAACACGTAATGAAATTAATTATCTTAAGACTGAACATTTATAAAGTGAGATAATTATATGTAAAAAATATTATCTTAACATTTAACAATGAAATGGATATACACAATTTATATGATGGTAGTAGTAACAAAAGTTTTTACAATCCGTTTCACAAAATACGTTTCTGACTTTTCGTATAGCAGTTTAATTATGCATTGTATATGTATAAGGTATTTTTACCAGAGTGTAGGAACTTAACAGTGATCCATCGCCTTTGATTACGGTAGCAAAGCCGTCTAGACATTGCGTCGTTTAGTATTATCACACGATACAAACTTACATTTTAACAAACTATGTAATTGTAGAGCACGTGGTCTGTATAATTTTACAGTGCGCTTTCCGCAACCCCCTTAACTCCCCTTTCTGGGAAGGTCGGGTGACGTTTCACCTCACACGTCTATCTAAATATACCTTAATACGAAACTTTGAATACTACTTCGAAAATCTATAATGTTATCACAATAACCGTTGTTTTTATATCATCGCCACCAAAAAACCAATGACCTTTTGTCAATGTCTTCCTCTGTATCAGTCACACAACAGTCGGCCCATCCGACAGTAGTCAAGTCCGTGTATATCTGTTAAGTGTAACACCAAAGGCATGACCGACGCTTAAAAGGCCCAAAAGAAGCGGGAAATCCGCTTATCAGTCTAATTGTGCTTGCCCACCGGTTGTCCTGATACCGTAAATGAACCAGGCTAAAAACAATCCCAGACTTGATTACACCATCCAACAGCCTTCATATTCCAAATCTATGAATTCCTTCTTGTACTATGACAGTATGTAAAGCATTAGTAAAGCACGTATTTAGCGTAATTGAAAAAGTAATAGTAACTTCGGCCCACATTTTCCCAAGCCACGATAGTAAACATTATTTTAACAGTTAAATGCGTTTACATTTTGAAACGTATAGTTTAGTAGAGATAAGTAAAGCCACTGGCAACTTGCATCGTTATTGGATTATAACGTTGAGCGGTAGTGTAACCAGATTCTACGTTCTATTATAGGATTATTGCCGAAACTGGCAGTTGCATGAGCGAAACACGATGCATGCAACTGGATCAAAATATTGGTGTACAATATGCAGTGTGACCTATATTTCACAAAAAATGGGAACGTTTATTGTTAAAATCAATATGTCCGCGATGCTATATCAATTAAAATATTACGAGCTAAACAAAGAACTCTTTGTTTATCTCACAATGACGCAATGACGCAATGACGATGAGAAACGAGAAGCCTCAATGGATCTGTTTTTGTGGTGACAGCATGCGTTTGCGGAGAAAGCGTTGCCAGCGGCACAATGCCCTTCGCGGCAGTACCTGCGAACTTTGACTTGCGCTCCACAATAAATCTGTGAACCACTTCCCTAATGCGATCTTTCCGAAATTGGCTATAACTGCATTCGTCCCACGGGTATGAATTTGAAATGCTCATTTTCACGGAACGAAGTTTATGGACAGAAAACAGCTAGTAGTTGAGCCAAAAAGTTAGCACCTACGTGAAATATATATTTTTTGCAAAATACTCAAGTAATAAAGAACATTATTAGACGATTGCTATGTTACTTGATTTTTATTGGTATGTTTTCAAAGTTAATTTGTAAATTAAAATTGAATTACTTAAAATTTCAAGGAAAAAAATAATATTAAGTAAATTTAACATGGAAAAAGAAAAATAACCAAAAATGATATATATGGTTTAGCAGTTTAAATGTTTAGTTTAGTTCTTGGTGTAGTTTAAATATCAGATGAGCAAATATTTTCTTCTAAGCACAATTTCAAGTTCATTCAGTAATTAACATTACAAGCTTTTTTAGAAAAATATTTCATGATATTTTCTTAACGATATGATTAGTTAGTTCACCGGTAACTAACTACCAACGGTATGGTTAGTACATCTTAAACACTTATAAAAATTATTGAACAGGACATTCTCACTCGTTTCACTGGCCTAATTAGCGTTACAACCAGAACCGATGTATGCGGTTATTGACGGGCAGCGTGATAATGATTGCTCCATATTTCGAATAGACTACAGCTTTACACATAAAGAAAGCCATTGTGACTGTACGATGCAGAGGTGAACGACTGCGCGGCTATTACGCCGACCGTATCACTACGCGGCAACTCGCGAGCGGTGCGGTCCGCGGCTGCAGCTCGCGTTGTTTGCGGCTCGCTTTATGCTATGTGTTCCAGGGTTTCGTATTTTTGACATTTGCGTTAGTTTAAGAATAAAACTGATTGGACGAAACTGTCCATTATATTTCGTTTTTAAAATTACCTTTCCCGAAATTGTTTTGTTAGTCTTATTATGATTATTATTTTAAATGTTTAGTTGTATTTTTATTATGTAATTATTTATTGTAGGTGTAAACGTTATCCTTTAAATAACTTTTTGTAATGGCATCGGCTTGTATGCTGCTGGTTAAAAAACATAGAAATACAAGTGCCGAATTGGCTTCACTAAATCGAATGTGTATAAATCATGTACTAATATAATACTACATACATTACAATATTAGTGAAACAAACATAATCTGTCATATAAATAACTACCACCTGCCGTGGTTATAGAACCCGGGACCTATTGATCGGTTGGACAAGTCTGTTATAAAATAGTATAAATTGACAGTAATCGACATTTCAATATATAACTTTCTTATGTTGTCAAAGAAAGCTATCAATTAACTTTCAACAGCCGCGCGAGTCGCAAGTCTCGAGCTGTAACTGCAATGCTGTAACCGCAAGCAACAAGCCGCAATATGAAGGCTGCGAATACATGGGGACTGCGCAATACCATTCACTACTATTATAGCCTCTCATAACAACATTGTGTACGTACCCGATTGTTTCGCGCTATTTTGGCGCTGATCGCGTCGTAAAAACCAATAACTACCTTAAACTGCAGTTAGTACAATGATAAAACTAAATATAATTATGTAAGCTACCGAAATCTTAGTTCCTCATGGAAACCGCATGATGGCGCTGTATAGAAATTTCAAATTATAAAATGTCAAAAGATAGAACAACCTATCCAGTTTATTTATATCACATAGATCAGTATAGTTTTTAGTATCTACGTTTTATTCTTGTTGCAACGTGATAGTTCTCCGATCGCTACGTGCTAGATGAAAGGGTTAAAAGCTGGTTTACGCTTGCTTTGTTTACGACACGGTGAATAGAAAAATCAGATCGAGCTATTTTGCTGCGGTTTTTATAGCTCTTGCTGGTAGCACAACGTTATAACCTGTATAATGGAGTTTGTAATCATTTTATTGCCCTTGATGACCGCAACTTAGTAAATTACTCTCTCATCAAAGGTATAAAAACATTCGTACCGTGTTGAAAGACTAGATTCTATATTATTACCGTACATAAATGAATCTCTGTGAAAGCGATTCTTGTTAAATAAAGTTATTTCAAACTTTTATATAGTATATCGGATAATAATTTGACAATACTTTAATAAGCGTATTATAGCTACCTATATACGTATTATGTTACGAAACAATGATTATCAAGTGATCTAATTTTTTTTTGTATGAAATTACCTAACCTATTAACTGTTTGGTAGATCCTCGGGGCTATATATAAATCTCACGTGTAAAAATTATAAGTTATATTGTTTTACAGTTACAGCAGTAGTTTGTTATTTTATCCAGCAGTTACTGCTGGTAATACTGCTGGGATAGATAAGCTATACGAATAAATTTTGCCTTTTTTTTCCCCAATAGTTGTCACCCAGCATATTACTGACTGCGTCCGAAATTCTTTAAATGTTACGATCACTGTATAACATTAAACATGTCTATCTGTTTACCTGGGCGGGAACATCTCACAAGGCATGAGATGTTCCTGCTGTTTTTATCAATAGTTAAGAGTGATTCGTGAATAGCCTTAGCTTTACGTATGGTGTAAGTAATATTTATGAATGCCCAATTAAACGAGTAACAAATGTTAAAGTTGTAGTAATTTAGTAAACGCAAGGATTACCTAAGCGAAGTGAGAGCACTACTACTCGTTTATAAATATCAATCATATGAATGTTGTTTCGCAATTCAAACGATGCTCAAGTACCTATTGCAACAATGCATCCTGTAGTTGGGTAGATCGATCTCTCTGTATGTGTATAGTGTAGGTCAAACTGATTGGATCCAAGATTACATTCGACGCTTTTCCAATCATGCGTGCAGAATGTATTTGTATTGGATAAACAGCAATGGTTACTTAATTTATTAATTAATAAATTTCTTACGACATCTATTATTACAGATGTCGTAAGAATTTTTTTTGTGTATAAGCGATATGATACGTAGAATTTTTGAGGTTGTCTTATTTGTTGAATGCTCACGTTTTATGAAACAACTAAAAGTATTTTTCACAATATCGTACAATTACCAACGTTCAATTTTTGACAACATGTGGTTAATTATCATAAAATGCGAAGTACCAATTTCCATACTTTATATGGTTTAATTACGATTGCAAGATGCACATAGAAAAATTTTACACAAGAATGGTCCAATTATATATTGTGATTCTGGCAGCAGTCAGCCGCTGCCATGTGACGCTCGGCTCGGGCATGTATTAACTCACGTGCACACACGTGTATACTTTGTATGCCATAAGATGTACCTAACATAAATGACTCAATCGGCAGTACTCGTGTTTCGGATCTGAATAAAAAATTTGGAATAACACTTATGAGCCTTCCACAAAAATAATATTTCATTATACTTCCTAATCAGTCAATCCAATCCAATATTATAAATAATTGCCATTGTTTAGCGCCGTAGTTAGTGATTAGTTGCATGACAACATCATGAAATGGCCAAACATTCACAAAATTTTTAAACGATATTGTCAAACTACTACTTACTAGTCGTTTCATGAAACGTGACCATATCATGAAATGACATTCTATTTTACTTGTAATTATAGTCAATTCTACTTATGTTAGTAATCTTCTAACCGTTTATCTTCTGAATGACACGCTGATTTAAATTATCATTCCAACTATCCTATATTATTAATTTGTTGTGCGGGTTTTTCTTCATAAGTGAGGAAGCCTCTAGCACGTGATCCATCATTGTGATCCCAGACGGATTGACAGAGGAGTTAATGACTCCCACAAGCATCACGACCATTTAACTATAGCAACTGACTGATGGTATAAAATGCCCCCCAAAGTACAAAAGCGTTTTTTTGACAATTTCCGGTCATTCATCCTTCTGAAAGTCCCGAAATTAAATGATTGAGTAATCAAATTCGATTGATCAATTGCAATTGACGCATGCAAGCAACCTGCGTTCTAATGTCTTAATAGGTACTAACATTTGGTCTTTTTTACATTAGTACATTTTTTAATTTTAATAACCCAGAACGGAGCAAAAGATATCTACTTGTGTGCTGCCGATAAAAGTGGAATAAGGAAATCGCTCGTCTAGATTAAAATATTTCTCAGACAAAAAAAAATGTTACAACCAATGTGACTTTAAAAAAAGCCGCTACATCAAACACTTGTAGATCGACGCAGTGCCGAATTATACCTACTAGCTGTCCCTATCGTTAGATCTCTTCTCCACGCATGCGCACTATCGCTCAATCTCTCCATTGTTATGTACAGCGCGCGTACGAGATAAAATGTATCATTTGAATACGCCAGCGGGTGGTGAGTGGCGACATTACAGAAATAATTGATATGCACAGCATTCTACGAATTCATTTTTAATGTTTGCCGCAACTGTTTTCGTTAAGGTGCTGAGCAAACGTGACGCAAGCAGCCGATATTTAGAGGGTCAATATATTGGGTATAATAACCGATCGACAATAGAGAAGACTGTGTAGTCACTATCTGCCTTGTTTTGTACGGTATATATTGGAAACTTATGAGTCTCGCCGGTCCGTTCCGACAGTCCCAAAGGATCTGTTGGACGTTTTCCATAAAATAAAATCTTCCTTTTTTTGACAAAAGGTACAAATCTCACGTAGTTTTCCGAGACGTTGGGTATATCTATACGATCCCTCCGATAATACAAGTCAATATTATTATACAATTTACAATCACAGCTTCCGATATCTCACCTAGATATTAGTACCTTTTGCAGTGCACGATCTCCGAATAAAATTTTAAATGTGAGGGTTTTCTTCCGGCACTATCAAAAAACCTGTCTGCGTCGCACAGGACGTCGGGTATTGAACCAAACTACTTTTTAAAAAACTTTACTAGCATGCATGGAGTACCGTCAGGATTAATCAGCGTGGTAGAGTGACCTGCAAGAGGATCCTGACGCGTGTGACCTATACTAGCTATGTACTACCTACCCTAATTTTTTTTCAGACGCCTTTTCCTTCGTCTTATTGGGTTGCCTAGAAGAAATCTCTTGTAAGCGATCGATAAAGCCGCCCATTGTATTGTGCTTACTAACAAACTGTATCCAAATATTTTTTGTTTATTCTGTTATAGAATTCAGTCAATAGTTTCAATAAATATGTAAATAAATGGAGTATCCATACACCCCTTTATGCCATCGATTATCATCAAAATTCTTAGATTACTTCGAATATCATCATTCAATGTTTTCAATCGGTTTTATTAATATCTATATATAGCAACTGTCGGTAGTTTGTGCTTGTTGAGACTGGATATCGAAGTGCGAACTTTAACCTAACTAATAAAAAAGGAAACACATTTTTCTTGCAAATTTTTAATTGACAACAAATAAATTCATCATCTGAAATTGACATAAACGTTAGTATAAAAGCTGTTCTAACATTACTTCAAACACTCACAATCGTCAATACAGCAGTGAATCAGTGCGACATATAAAAACTTTAGGCTTCAACTATGAGTGATCACATCTTAAGTGTAAATATGCAAATCGATGAATAGTAAAAACAAAAGATTTCCTCAATTATCATAACTCGAATGATATACTTTTAAGAGATAATCGAATACATTTGTTGAAATTTAGGCATTTTGACACAATTGCAACTATTCTGCAATACGCTTATAAATCGCGCTGTAGATAATATTTACATTCGGGCATACTGAAGTCGATACGATAAACACCAATAACGAATGAACGATATCAAATCTAGTGTAGTATCCATATTATTAATTTAAAAGTTCGTTCATTAAAAATTATATTTTACAAATACTATAAATTAATGTTTAAAATACAAGGCAAGCTCCACATAAATTCAGTTCAATACAGAATTGACATTTTTGATAACGTCTGAGCTTACTGGACTTGAGAGCATGATATACAGTGATATCCAATGCATTTATGTCACACTGATCAATGATTAAAATTCACATAAATTGAATAAAGATACAATAAACAGTTCTAGTATGTTCAGTTGATACTGGCTAGTAACTATCCCGAATGTGTATAGAGACACTCCAAGCAACGCACGTGCTTACGACACACCCCACACAATAATATCCGCACGTACTCGCTTGTCCTGTGCGCAAGCGCGGGCATATTGTTATGCGTACCGAGATTCAACCGTCTTTAGGCCGCTTACAGGTGGAAAGTATTTTAAGCACATATTCGTCTTTTAAATATCGCGTACACTGTAATTTATTTATTAAGACGATATATTGCTTTGTGTCAATAAATAAAATTGCCGTATAAATTTAAACTTCAACTACATTTCTAGAATTTTACTAAATTCAAATTCAGAAAAGTACTAAGCAATTATTAAGACGCGATTTCTACCTTCGTATTTTACTGAATTCATCAAACATTCGACGTCCGTTTTTAGACAACATTCGTGAAATTTTTACAGAAATAACCGGAAGACTGGCGACTATTCGATTATTAAGTAAAAACTAGACAAGATTTGAAAGTTAAGATCTTAAATTGTTCAACTATCTTATTTTGTCATAATTACAATACATTATATAACATGTATTATAATTATTACAAAATAGATGGTCCAACGTGTCCTTAAAATCGGACGTCAAATACGGAAGTCGAGATCGTATTTTAGAACTTTGTTTAATATTAAAATGCGTGCTTTTCTTAAATTACCATTATGCGTCGATATTCGATATTGCCTACGATAAGGAAACGCTTGTACAGATAGATACAACAGGATGTTACCACATTGTTTTATATTCAATCTCATACTACGTGCATGTTTCAGTGCGAACACTAAATATAAATATGTACACCATTTATAAGTCTCCGTAAACGAATATCATATTTTAATACATTTTGAAAGTTAAGCCTAATAATTTTGTCTATACATAGAAAATACTTCATCAAGGTGTTTTTACGCGACAGGATTATAAAACAATATTTACAATATGATATAATTAGTACATACAAACATATATTTAGTTTCATTTGAAGTATTATACAATTATATTATATAAAAAAAATCTTTTCTACAAATTTGGAATCAAATTATTTTGTCTTAATAGGCAAATAAATAATGTATTTCAACTCACATTCACAAAAAAATTGAGTAATAATATAAAATTTAAATTTAAGTATAAATCAAGTATTTGACTAATGTAAATAGAAGAAATTATATATAAAAATATATTGTATATTTATAAGTAATATAAAAATGAAATCATATTTTGTTAGAGCCTATCATATTGTCATGGCAGAATCTGAGAAGATAGACATGTTAGAACATACTGTGTTCCTTTATTTACAATTTAAAATTAATGTATTAATCAATTAATTTTTTTCAATATGAAAATATCTACTCGATTGAAAATAGAAACCAGATGAAAACGCAGAGTGCGAATAATATTAATTTCGAAGTTGGCAACAAAAAGAGACGTGAAGTAAATAACTTTCAAACTAATTATTTATACATTTCATATCATTTATATCAAATAAATCCCTTTATCTATTCTGGTACAAGATAAGATTTTCATTTTACTGCCAAATTGAATAATATACTGTTCTTTAATTTTCGTTATATCAAAATAACAATTCTAATAAAAATCCTGTCAGTGATCATTTAGCAAAAACTTATATTAATTAATAATATAAACGATAATAATTATATTAGGCCTAAAAATAAATACTTATATTTGCCTCTTCAACAAAAATTCAATTATAATACATAAGTCACACTAAAAGTTTCCCGAATTGGCCACTTACATAAAAAATATTTAAAAAGTTATTACTACATTTAAAAATGAAATTTTTTATGTGCCGTCATTCTAAAAATTGCGTGATTACAATAAAATTGATTTAAGTCGGGAAAATTTTTGTTGCATGATTTTTTACGATTTTAAGTGTAATTTGACAACTCAGCAGAGCCTCGTTCGGCTTCGGTCTGCTTTTGGCGAAGAAGCACCACGCATGACAACTATTTATAGCTGGTTTGCAGGATTCAAACGCGGTCGTGTCAATTTCCATGATATAATTCGTGACGTCCACTGTGAACCACTAAAACATTGATGCTGTGCGCCATATGATCGAAACAGACAGGAATGTGACCTACCATGAGATCTGGAGATCTTTGGATATAGGAGTAAGTCAAATACTGTCAATCCTACACAAACATTGAGGTGTGAGAAAGCTGTGTTCTCGATGTGTCCCACACAATTTAAATGATGCTCAAAAAACGGACCGCATCACTTGGTGCCATGCTATGCTTGCCAGATACAACGAAGGGGCTTCAAATTTGGTGGGGGACATGTAACAGGTAACGAAACATGGTTTTATAGGTACGATCTCAAAACAAAGCAGCAATAGAGCGTATGGGTCTCTCGAGATGAGCCGAAACCAACTAACGTGGCGCGCGTGAAAAGTCCCTTGAAGCGAATGATTGCTTCTTTTATTAATAAAACTGGAGACGTGGCGACTGTTGCCTTAGAACATCGTCGCACCGTGAATAGTTTTAGACAAATGAGTTTTTAAAGGCAAAAAACGTACAACTTATGAAACATCCAACATACAGTCCTGACCTGGCACCGTGTGACTTTTTCTGTTTCCAAAAATCAAGAACCAATTACGCGATCAACGATTTTCATCACCAGAAGAGGCTGTCGAAGAGTATGAAAAACATGTATCTGACGTCACCACGGAGGAGTGGCACTAATGTTTTCAAAATTGTTTCAATTGTATGAAAAAGTGCATCGACGCAAAGGGAGAATATTTTTATTATTGATTCCGAAAACTTTTGGTGCGCCCCAAGTATTAATATATTCTTTTAACAATTTGTCACGGAATGAAAAAAATATATATAAACATATTTCAATATTTTAAGCATAGAGAGCCATATCACACTACCATAAGTCTAAATAAATAATTTAAGTATTGACCATCACACTGGGTTAACTATTATTATAATATTATGCAAGTAATAATAATAAAGCAATCAATCCCCGAGAAATAATACTCCGAGGGTATAATTGATAACTTAAAGCCATTCTCACCATTAATGCGAGATGTTTTAAATAGCATCATATCATTAAAGTTGTTGCCCAACACATATATTATCTAGTAACATTTACCTGTTACCTAGTAATATTTACCTGTTCTCTAGTAACATTTACTTGTTGCCTAGGAACATTTATCTGTTCCCTACTAACATGTACATTACCAGTTAACACACAGTTACATGTGTCATGTTCATATCTAAATTTACTTAGATTCCTATCCTTGAATAATTATTAATCTTGCTACATGCATAGAATCAGGCTGAACTGTTTTGAGGAGTATAATTTTTTATTTTCTCCGTGACAATTAATTAACAGAGTAATTTTAAAAAACATGCAAACCATTGCCATTATGCCTTTGTACAGTATTAGGTCTGTTATAGACAATATACAAATATTATATATAACATAATATACAAATATTATGTCTACGTATTTCCATAACATAAATATTATTTCTAATACTATAAATTTTACACTATAAACCTTTTGTCTTTATTGACTGAAGTATAATCAGTGTAACTCATACGCATTAGCCAAAAAAATTAAAAGGAAAATAATGATTTTGATATAGTTTAGTTGCTGATTTAATTCATGACCCTGTGAAATTGTAAGTAAACATGAAACATGCAATAAAATCACCAATTATCTCAACGGCCATAACTTAACGTGATACAAGACCTTGCTATTGATACAAATGCTCCCTAAAGATCCCTTAAAGAGTGCCGGGATACTTTTTGCCCTCTCCTTTGAATAACAGAAATTGTTTATTTTAATCATGTTCTGTGTAACATAGCAACATTTAAGACCTTGCTTATACAATTGTTTCAACAAAAATCCTTCAGAAAGAGGGATCAATCCTACCCGCCCCCTTCTTCCAGTGGCAAAAGTTATATTCAGGAACTCGCGTGCATGTCAACATATAATTTGAAAAATTTTCCGCTTTGGTCCCGCATTTGGTGTTATGAATGTCCATAAACAGCGTTCACCACTTATCACTTAGTTCGTTTATTTATAATATTTGATATAAAACAGTCGCAATTGAGTAAAGGGAATGAACTTGATTTTATCATATACCTAATATCCATCACTATTTAAAAAAAGACAGATGATTGATACATGATTAAAGGTACATACTCACGTCGTTGCTTGGTCGACTAAACAACAATATACAATAGACAAGAATAGACAAGACACCAACGAATCTTTTACTGTTAAGATAATTGAACCTAAAAGTGTCTCTCGAATCTCAACGTGCCACTTGTTAATTATGGTTAGTATTGGGCAGTGTTAGTTAGAACGCAATGTACAACTTGATCAAGCCTTACTTTGACAGATATTGAAATGCATTTTCATAATTATGTATTACAGCCACAGGATTTAGAATTAATAATACCTTATATGAAAGCTGTATTACTTTCAGCTTGAATTTTCTAGACGTTCCTTCGTAAGAAATAATTTAGTAAAAAAAAATATAAATAGTATTCCTACTAACATAATCTTCTTATTATATGAGAACACGGTGTCGCAATACAGCAGTTTCTGTTTCTGCGGTCCTACCCAATCCATTTTCATTGGTACAAGTTATTATTTTTGTAGAGTACAATTTAAAAGTATTACTTTGCAACATTAAAAAAGAAAGCTTATTCCGACAACCGCACTAAGATTCCTTGTGTTGCGGGTGGCGTTAATACATACAATTAGACGCTACAAACATCCATGAGAAACATTTGTCTGTCATAGAATGTCTGCACGTCCGGGATCGAACCCGGGATTCCTCGCTTGGCAGGCAGGGTCACTACCAACTGGGCTACGAGGTCGTTAGATTACAAAATGTAACTCGTTGTTACAAGTTGCACAAAAAAGTTGCACAAATTTTAAATGCGTTTCACATGTGAAAACCTGCATATACATATGAATAAATGTTTATAAAATTAATGTTGAGTGAACCGCGGGATCGGGACGCAAAAGTATTATCGATTTATTTTACAACAGTACATTCAGTAACATCTGTTCCCAACGATTCTTTTTATTAACGTTGTAGACATATAGGATTACACAGTCAAATATTCAACAAACAGCAACAAGCAGGGACAAAAAATTACATAAAGTTATTCAATGTTATCATGTTGCTTAATAAAAAATCTACGGTGTGAATGCATCATGACCATCGCAAACGCACACTCACGCACTTAACGGTAAGGACACACACAAATAGGACTACACATCACAAGTAACCAAGGACGAACAACAAACGATCTGTTATTATATTTATCTACCTGAGGAATGGTCGAATGTTATCTAAAATCGGATTGTAAATCGGAACGTTTAAATCGATTATTAATCGATATTATGGGTTTAGGTAACGATTGCGATTAATCTGTTTACTTATCGCTGAGATCACGTTTCCCTTCCGGCGCGTAGTACTGCAGAGCAACGTCGAACAGCTCCCGACGTAGTTGTTGCGCCTGCGAGCGCAGCTGTTGTTCCCGCGTGCGGATCGCGCGGTATTGGTCCTCGCGTTCGTCGGTGTGCTGCTCCACCAGCCAGCGAAGATACAGCTCTGGATGATATTGTGGGGAAAACCATGGTTATTTATGGGTTCCATATCGGTATAGTCCGAAACTAATACGAAGGTTGATATATCGCAGTCGGAATCCAGATTAGGAAGACTATAGATGTTCCAATTCCAATTCTACAAAGTCTGCAGTGAGTGATTGAGTCGCGAGCGATCGTGTACGATTTTTTTATTGCTCGTGACGTCATCTGCTAACGAACAACGACCTAAGATTAGTCTCAAACTAGTCAGGCTCACCCTTGTATAATAAATGTATAAGCAACCAATATACAGGGTGTCTCAGAGCGAAGTGACCGCCCGGCGTCTCTTGATTATTTGGACAAAATTATTAACAAATACCATTAAACATTAAAGTACAGGTCTTATCGAATTAGTTTTTTTTATTCGCTTTTTAATTTTTTTTGTAGAGATACCTGACATGCTGCACTATTTTCAAAATTTTTTTTTTGTTTTTACATTTATTTTCCTTCTGTTTTTTTATTTACCAGTTGTTATCATGGTTTATCTATTCGAGGTATAAAATCTCACCAAAATTAAATAAAAAATTGGAATTTAATATCACAGGGTTATTCAGAGGATCTAGTCACCAATATATACCACGAATAAGGGAATTCTAACACTGAGCCTTCCATTTAAGATTTAAATTAGAAAGTAAGGAAAATTAAACAATAAGGCTCCATTCACACTGGTGCAGAATCGAAGCGAAACGACGCGACATACATTCACACGTTATAGTACACTGAACCTCAATCTCGATTTAGTAACTCACATGTTTATATTAATCCAATACAAAGGCCAGCTAGCGTTCGATTTGGAGAGGCGCGTCACCTCATTCTACACGTGCACATCGATGCGTCGACGCGAACGACCACGCAGAGTAAGCGACCCAAACGGGCATTCTTACACAATTTCAACGAACAGAACAGAAGACGTAAACGTTCACACAACGACCCTTAAATTTAACTTTTCACGACGCCCCGACCTTCGACTCTGCGCCAATGTGAATGGAGCCGTACCTTAAATACACCTAGCTAATTTACCTTCCCATATGACGTAGCTCATGGGCGCCACCGACGGCCATATGACGTTGGGGGTGGGGTCGTACAGCGGATTGATGTACGTCGAGAGCTCGTCCGGTTGGTTTATCCAGGACCAAATGCTCGTAGTCTGGTCGTACACGCCGAGGCTCTGTCGTTCCTGGTCGCCGTCGCATAGAAACGTACCTGTAATCGTACACAAATATACAAGGTTTGTGGGAATGTTTGTACAGTGTTCTTAATATTTATAACTTCAATCTAACGAAGTCTTGATAATACTGCGGGGGAAATTGCGTGGCCGTAACAACAAGAGTTTTGGGGTGAGCGTCGTGAATAAGCCGCATTACGAAATTAGACAACTACCCACGTTATCTTATATTTATTGTATTCATTTATTTTATTATAAATAAAACAACCAAAATTCGTTTCTAAAAACCTTTGAGTTTACTAAATTGTTATTCATTGCTTTGAGGAATTTAATTAATTTCTATGTAACGCCATGCGGTATCTGATATGAAGCTCGGAAGTATATAGGCATTAATGAATACTTAATAACTTTGCATATGACGAAGATAAGTTGTGTAAAGCAAATAAAATGTATTTTAATGGTATTTATAACAGTTTATAATTTTTTTGGTTAAATATACATAAAATATAACCGTTACACACTTACGCACCCTTTAATAATCCCTGTGCTGTGAGTGCCATAAACATAAAGAAACACTCATGACCCAAGAACAAACATTTATCTGTCACTCAGATTTTGCTTCGGCTGCGAATCGAATCCGGGACACTCCAGTCAGGTGTTAGTACCGGCCAGGTCACTACCAACTGGGCTAAGGAGTCATCAGTTATGTGATTTAATTTTAACGAAATTGGGTCACTATAGTGATTAATTTAATTGTAGGTTTTGTGTGTTGTGTGGTGCTACTCAGACGACAAAAACTCGACGCCAAAAGGCAAGTAAGATACATAAACTGCTCCTATTTGTGTAGATGAAGAGGAGTATCACTCGTAAAAATTACAAATCGTAATTTCACGAAATGGCCGCATTTTATTTGAAAATTGATTTATCATCGGATCGCAACAAGGATAGCAACGGACTCACCGAACTGACTAGCATACGAATGTTCGAAGAGCGTAATGAGGAACGACTGGCGGTATTCGAAGCTGCAGGGGAACTGCTCGAGGAACTGTCGCACGCAGTCCAACAGCAGCGGGAACGTGGGCGCAGCGCGCGGCGCGGCCGCCGCGTACGGCCCGCTGCGGAGACGCGTTCCGAACGGATGGCCCGCTTGAAGCCACTCCCGTTCTATTAGGGCTTGAAACCTGTGAAGTAACAACGTAGTTTGTACCAAATAATACGTTTGATTGAACAAGCGAAATGTGCAATATCTATATTAATAATAAAACGTTACAACGACGTCGACTCTGTACATGAAATATCTATTTGGAAATTTAAATTTACGTGAGTTTATTGTCACCATAGAGAATTAAACAGTATTTTTTTTAGTTTTTCTGTCTGTGTGTCTGTCTGTCTGTCTGTCTGAACATGTATAATACAAAAACCACTGAACAGATTCAGAAGATTCTTGGGTTAATTAAAATTTTATATCGTTGGTCAAAACCTAGGATGTTTTTCATCCCGGGAAATTGATTTGTTTCAGAGCAAAGCGAAGGCGTTTTAAATAACTAAGACGTCTACAAGTGGGTGATATATAAAATATTATTAAAAATTTAAATATATTCACATTACTTATGGAATGTCCTTACATTCCACTCATCCTTGAGTCCGAGTCAATTTTCCACGCTATGGCGAATGGTCCCATGGAATATAGATCGTTGGGCTCTGTACCATGCAGTTTACGCCCGACGGTAGTTGAGCGACGTGATAGGATTCTTTACCTTCCTGGATAGCTACCGCTCTCCCACTAGAACCAACCGTGACATGTTGTTCGCGTGTCTTCGGTTACAGTGTTGGAGAGCCGGTAATGAGCAGGTCCCTCGCTACTATTCTTGGCCGGCAAGGCGTCAGTGATGTCTGTGACATAGCGACTGTCAATTGACAGTGGTGACCACTTAACATCAAGAGACGCCTATGCTCCTTCGTCCGCTACTGTCCTTGCTGCGGTTTGAATTAATAATTTTAAGTTCCAACTTCTTTCTCCTCTCACAGTTTTCAGATAGAATTTAGTAGATACAAGATATTTACCCTCGTATCGTCCTACAGTCAGGGTTGAGTATTATTTGCACTAAGGAACACACCAGCAGCGTCGCGTCCTCGCCGCGGGTGCCGTGTATCAAAACTGGTTCGGATTTCTGTAAATGTAAAAAATGTCTATTCTATATACCTATTCGGTAGGCGTCGATCGACATATCTAATCGATACAATATCTCGATCAATACGGTCAATCGGGAGTCAATACTACACTGTATCAAGATCAGTACCTGCATCGACTAGTACACAAGCTCGTGATATCGATGTGGATCGAATAGGTCGATCGGCAATAGATACATGTACGATCGAGTGTGCCGATTGTTACAGTTAATTGCCGTGAGGAAATGACTATGCTGCCTTAAAGCAAAGACACCAATAAAGCAATAGTCTATATCTATATATAGATATATGTATATATAGATTTTCATCTAACATATTACCTTGTGAAGCAGAAGTTGTTTTACCACTAACCCAAGAGGGTTTACATGATTCTATACTGCCTCCACATTAATTAAAACCAGATAACAAAATTACTATTTTACTGTTGCTAGCAAAAACCTTTCATCATATTACGATCACAGCATTGACGTGTGTACATATATCTAGGAATGAACTTTGTTAAGAGCATGGTAGATGAGCGATAGGAGCTTCAATCAGAACACAGAAAGGGTAATAATGAGTAAGAAGACGGATGTAAGAGAGATGGAAGAGAAAATAGGATGTAAGACATAAAACGTGAAGATAATGTTATTGTAAAATATAAGAGACATATTCTAAATAAATATCGCGAAATAGAGTTGGTTGGAGATAACCTGAAAAACACTTCTACATATATGCGTTTAATTACATATTAAATTGAGTAAGGAAATAGATTTATATGGTGTATCTAAGTCATTAAAAATTTTAATTACGTGTGCGACAAAAAATTTTGCAACTCTGTCATTTGAAAATCAACCAGCTAATTATTTTTGATTTTTACGGCTAGTTAGCCCCCATTTATCTAAATATGCACGAATAAGTGCATCACGAGTGTAAGAACAAGAGTCAAACTAGCTTATACGCGCCGCAAATACGGCAAATATTTATCCGATCTATGACATCAGTAACACAATAATACATAATGATATTAACTCACTTGGTGTATATGCTGAGCCACGATACAGGCGGTGTGTAGCGAGTTCCTGACGGCCTCGGGCCACCCGCACGACTCCAGCCTCGATATCCACTTATCGCTCGATATATCGCGGTCCACGCACGCTGAAATCCACCAGTAATTTAATTTAATTGTAGGTCAGTCACTGCCGAAAATTACAACAACAATTATTCTATGCCTAACTCAATTGTTAGTGGCCCTTCTTAGCGAACGAAGGGTACCGAGTTCGATTCCCGGCCGGGTTGTTTCTTGTGTGCTTCGACTTTTTTTGATGTCTCCTTTGCGAATGCCTGTGCCAACCGTAACACTGGGAATCATACATCGACGATTTCTGCGAGTGATACTCGTGCATATGATAGTGATGGAATCTTTATTTGGTTCCACTCGATAGATATCACATCGGGTTATTTAAGAAGCATATCCATTGCTTCCCTTTCGATCGGCAACACGTTGTTGTTCCTCGTGGTACGAATATTCAAGCCCGGAGGTGATCCCTTACGATCAGATGACCCGTTTTAGCGTTTGCCTTCTTAATGCATAAAAAAATACTACTTACCGAAGACACTTGTGTAGAAACACCAACAAAACGTAAGAAAAATAAATTTAGTTGCAAAACACTCCTTTATATTACGTCATTCGACTATGACGAACAACGATTCCGTATCTAGTAAGTGGTGACCTTACCTGCCACGAGCGATGCGAGGGAGAGCGAGGAGTCTCCATTTATGTCGCGTTTATGTATATTCTACCCCGCGACACAGGGTATCCTAGTACAGGGGTATAAGTATGTGATCGATGTATAAATGTGTGTGATCGATGTATAAATGTGTGTGATCGATGTATGAATGTGTGTGATCGATGTATAAATGTGTGATAATCAGATGTATATTTCGCACAAAAATCTCATACGTTAATCAGCGGCCTTCGATACAGCTTAACGCCTTCCGTTCTCTTCACAATTATATTTTGTTCTAGTTCAAATGCTACGAAGCCATAAATGTTTCTTTACCCTCAATTAGCTTGGAGAAGCTCTCCAACAGCTGCTGTTGATTATCCACGTCGTCCATGGATCTGTTGTATATCTTCCACTGCGAATAATTAGCAGCGCTTTCTGTTCCACCACCTGAAGGATCAGAAACAAATTTCAACCTAAGTGAAAATTACCAAACTAATATCCTCCAATTCAGTAAAAAAACAGAAGTCCCTTTCTATTTTTTCCTACAATGCAGCAACTCTCAACCACCTTTGGTGTATTAGCCAGAGATGGAGGTTTGCATGCCGTGCGCCATAACCTCAAACTGATGAACAAAAAGTAACCTTTATTCTGCTGTTGTGATATAGCATTAGCACTCCTCAGGTCATATATGATTCCCTTCATGCCAGGGTTGACAACTGTATTCAGTATCGCTTCGTCAGGGCGACACCTTCGATGCTTCGGTCCGTATAGGGGTTGGCCTGCGCGAAGTAACACTGCCTGAAATTTAATAATAAAACCTTTCTCAGTGTTAAGTTTCAAAAGCAAATTTAACTGGATTTAACACTAAATGATTTAAGGTATTTGATAATGTCTGATCTAGTCTGATAAACATGAATAAAATAACCACATTGCAATTTGGTCTAAATACTAACAAGACTATTAAACAGACTTGTAGTACTTTTTGAAGCTCGGCTTAGATTTCAATGGTTTACAAAGGCTATTTAAGACTAGGTAAGATTATATTATAATATTATATTGCTACTAAAACTCAATAAATAAAGAATAACTTACGCCATTGTGATGTCTATATGAAAGCACAGGGAATCTGCCACCTTGTCGGAACATGGCAGCAGCTACTAATGTCTCATCATCAATGCCTTTGGGTACCACTACTCCCTTGCCATAACTAGCACAGACTGAGTAATTTTGATTCACACGAGAAATGCGCCATTCTTCTGTTGCTAGAACTTTTGTGAATTCTCCTTCGATACTATAAAACCAAAATGTTAGTAAAACCTGTAGATACTAGCTGTAGATGCATGGATGAAGTATCTATAAAGTTGTCTTTATTCAAAAGAGTGTAAACATATTTAATTAGATAGTACCCATTTAGGTAAGGGAATCAGGCACGGCAGTTATAGTCACAGCTTGGAGAGACCCGCAAGATCAATCAAATAAGTTAAAGTAATCTTGGTTGGTCTGAAGAGAAGGAAATTGTATCCTAGATAAAGCAGGAGCTTTTGATAACATGTGATATATAAAACATTATGAGATACCATGGCTTTAATTACTACCATAGATTAGATATGTTCAATACTAAGCAACAGAATTGTCCATGTACTGTATAGAGAATGTCATACAAGCATCTTTCTATAAAATGTAATGTTGGTACATAAACACCAGGCCTAAAAGAAATGTTAAAATAGTCGTAGATACTTACTACCATACCAAGCTTCTTGCATATTGCATGGCATCAGCTCAAACATCAATGCATATCTAACAAAAGCTGATTATAACAGAGGATCAAAAAATTTTACCTGTATAATGTATACCCATTCTCCATAATAGGATGCATGTGCCTATAGAAGAATGGATAAAACAGACTGGGGTCTTGCAAACTTGACAGATTCTCAAGTGTCTGAGCAACCAGGTTCAACTCTGTCGTGCTTGCGATATCCAGTTGAAATATTCTTAAATCTTTGCATTTTAGAAACAATGATCCTCCTTGTACAATCCCCCCACTGGCTTTGTTTTCCTTTTTCTCTATTGAATCTATGTTTTTGTGTAGAAGCTGAAAAGAAAAACAAGGAATAAGGATCTATACATTACATTATAAATACCTTTCCATAAACAGTTGTGCTACACCTAAAAATAATTGAAAATTTGTATTGTTGTACTGATTTTTTTATGTGCTGAATGCAATTTTTTTATAAAAGTAGCTATACAAAATAGTAACTTAATTCTCAGGCTATACTCAAGACAACAATCAAATTAGGTTCTGGTCTTTGTCTCAGTCACATTTTATATATGATATAAGTAAGAAACACTTGAATGAATTAAAATTACCTTATTACACATTTCATTTATTTAAACATTTTAATGCACTGTGCATTTTATTCACATACTACAGAGTAAAATTATATTCGTGAACATATATTACACAAACCATTCAAATTATATTTACTATTTATCAAATTAAATTTTATTTTTAAAATGATACTCATCACTTTTTTATATTTTGTAAGAAGCAAAGAACAATATTGAAGTAACAATAGTTATGTACTTAATTTAGGTGGTATGAATAGTCTAACTCTCTGTTAAATTGATAAAAAAGGAGAAAAGCAAAACATAAATTAACATTCAAAATATATTTTATAGAGTTTACACACACATATGTGTATCTGTTCAATATACATTTTAATGTTCTGGAAATCAAATATGTTAAAATCAATCAGCTGATTAAATAATTTGTAACAGTAATCTTACAGCAGTAACTTTTTTACATGACTACTTTTAAGATAGGATTACCCTACGATAATTCAGTCTCTAGCAGTATTGTACATCACTTAACAAAGTATATTATCTAAATGAATTATTATTGACAACATATAATGATAATTTAAACTGACCCATAACTCACGTACGCCTTCTTTCCTCGAACTCAAAATCAAATGATGTCCAGTAATACATACAGTTCCATCCACATTCTCTTGATGTGGATATTTTAGTATGACCCCGTCCAATTTGTTAATTAATATAAGCTCAATAAATTCCATTTGCCTAATAGTTTTTAGAACACTAGGATAAATGTTTTCTCATGTTTTATCAAAAACTATTATGTACCGTATTAAGTACCTGTACCGTACACATCAATACAAATTTAAGTAGACAGTTAAAATCACTGTCAATGTCACTGTCACAGTCATTGTCTTCACAAACTTGAATTATTGTAAATTGATTAAGTCGCCACTCTGCATCTATCACAGGTTCGGATCAAAATACAAGCATCCGAAATAATGCAATACTAGATATGTTATTGTGTAGCAACCCTAAATTTGTACGTTGATTGTAAACAAACATCCCTATATTTATTACCATAGCATTTATAAATAACATGACTGTCAATCAATCATTTTTCTTACGCTTTGTATATTTTCATCACATTTGGAGTCCTCTCTACTATTTACATGTCAACGATATGTATTTCTACAGTTGACTATAAATAATAATTGTGTGCATTTGTATGAGGAAAGGAATTAATTCTAGCTGTGAGACAACATTTCGCAGATTTTTTTAAAGTTAATTTGCGTTTCCCAAAAATATATATTGCTAATGAAAAAAGAATCAGTATATATCGAAAAAGTTTGTTTAAATATTTTTAATTATATACAACAAATTATTTGACATCCCTGGTGACCCGAGAGGTGGCATGCATTTCGCTGAAAGAATTAGTATAGCCATTTAAAGAGAATGCTGCAAGCATTTTGAGAACCTTGTCCAAAGACAGCGATGTTGCAATTTTTTTGGGTTTTGTTTTTTCTTGTTTTATTTTGAATTTTTTTTTTGAAATAATTCCTTAAAAATATTTTACTTTTTAAATTCTATATAACATTATTATTGTTATTTAAGAACATTTTAAATAAAATTATAAATATCAATATGCTGTCAATTAAACAATTTATCCGTTTGAATCCGATGAATACATTTATAAGCAAATATTTAGCACTTCAGTATGCGAGTTGCAGCGAAATTTTTTAGTTAAATAAAAAATATGGTTATGGTAAACTTATATCTATGTATTACAAACTTAATACCTCTATGCTTAATACTATTTTTATTGTCGAACAACTGAGTGAAACTATGTAATGTTTATCTTTATGGATTAAACATAGATAAGATTTTTTGCGGAAATAAAGCTACGAGATAGCGTAGCTTAATTGATATATTTATGCTCAGTCCTGTTATAAATGTATTTATGAATATTTTATTATAATACTCTATGACTGATACTTTTAGACAGTATTTCGGTCATAAAATCTACCTACGTTAATCAACTAAATATTGTTTGCAGACAAATTAGAGATAAGTAATATTTAGTGAAACTCCACTATTTAGTATCTCTAACTAATCTGTGAAGATGACTCAGAGCATGTTATAGTGTTTATCGATGCTTGAATGAAAAGATAGGATTGTCCTTTAAAAATAATTTTAGTTTTGTGTGTATAAATTGTACTAAAAAGAAATTAAACATAAAAAAACACTTTAAAAATACACTTGTTTAACAATGGCTTGTATAATTTAATGTTGCCATATAAATTAAAACTGAAGAAAGAACTGAATATATTTTCTGCTGTGATAGTGTGTATATTATTTTTATTTTAAAAAGAGACAGACTATGATCCTCCGCATACTTGTTAAATTCGAGCAAGCTAGAATTATACAGAATTCTCCAAGTAAGACTAGAGATAGAAAGAGGTTGTGAGTAAGATATAAAGATCGGGTTCATGCATCCGCTTTAAACCAATCAAGAACGACACACATGCAACGATTGACACCGACACGCACGACAGTTGTGCTAGCTATGGTAATGTGTGGATTCTTTCGTCCGTTGTGAATGTAATGTGTGATATATTTTGGCTGGGTTGGCTTTGCTTTGGCATAAATGGGCCCGTACATAATACTCAAATAAGATAAAGTTGAATTTAAATAAACTAGGCTACCTTTTTAAGAGGTTCAATAAAAACAAACGTTTGGTAAGTTCCTGTATGTATTTTTACTATTGTATTGAAAGTAGGTAGATAGATAGCTAGTTGGTTGGATATCTGTTTGGGTAATGACCGGTTCTTTCAATATTATAGATTGATATACATTTAATCTGATTGTCAAGTGTGATATAAATGTAAGTTAAAAACAAAGACCATTTTTACGTGCTAGATGATTTTTTACTCAGATTATGGAAGAGAACCCTGAAGCTCAGATGGATACAGATGTGACATCCTCACCAGATGTTTCGGAAGAACCAGAGGTCACAGGCTCACATGGAGACATGGAGACAGTCATTGTTGTGGAGGAGTTAAAAGAAGAAGATTGGCCACCAGATCTTGTAAAGAATGCACAGTCAGTGACAGAAGAAAACACTTCTCACAAAGAAACTACTTTGGACAATGCAAATTCTAAACAAGCCTTAGATTCTCCAGATGTTACTCCACAAAAGACTGCTCAATTTACTTCAAAAATTAAGTCACCCAAAGAGTTACAATTGTCCCTCTCAAAAGAGACCCTGGTGGTTAGAACTTATTC
Source organism: Megathymus violae (assembly GCA_003671415.1). Taxonomy (NCBI): domain Eukaryota; kingdom Metazoa; phylum Arthropoda; class Insecta; order Lepidoptera; family Hesperiidae; genus Megathymus; species Megathymus violae. The sequence goes on along the minus strand of PDGT01000047.1, from coordinate 2,662,327 downwards.
CAGATCTCCTGTTAGTTTACTCAAAGATTCACAAATATCTTCATCAGAACCTAATCAAGCTATAAATAAACAATCTGTTCAAGAAATGATAGAGTCCTCAAGTATGTTATCTGTCGAGAAAGATTTAAGATCTTCTAAAGATCTACAAAAAGGTTTGCAGATATCACCCATAACAATAGAGGTATCTAAAGATTTACAACCTAATTCAAATACAGTGGACAGTCAAAGTAAGATTATTGATAAGAAAGATTTAAAATCTCCTTCAAAAGATTCTAAAGGTTTACAGAAGTCACCAATGAAACCAGAGCAATGTAAAGATATACAGCCTTTACTAGATACATTAAATTCCTCAATTAAGATTAGTCCCAAAAAAATTTCAAAGTCACCGTTTAAAGGTCAAAAAACCTTAAGATCACTTCTAAAACCAGATCTAACTAACAATATACTGCCACTAAAGGAAACAGAAGATTGTTCAGATATAATTCCAATAAATAAAAATAGTGAAATATCTCCCAAAAACCATGATAAAGAATCACTTTCTGAAGATGTGGAGGTTTCAAAATCTGAAAATACTGCTAATAAAAACAATTCATATAATCAAAGTCTAACTATATTAGAAAACCCTCTGTTGTTGAGTGCACTTTCTGGTCAGTTAGACACCAAAAAAAATACTGAAGCAATAAAATCTATGAAACAGGTGGAAAATACTCCAATTGTTCTTAGTGACTCTTCTGTTGAAATAATGTCTGAAAAGTCAAGTGATTCTACACTAGAAACAAATCTTGATTCAGTAGAAACTCACAATAAGAGTATTAGTAGGGAGTTAAAGTCACTCATTAAATCTGCAAAAGAGTCAAAGATAATTAGTGAATGTACTCAACTAACAACCAAGACACGTAAGTCAAGAGGGGCTTTGGACATCTCATCATCCAGTACAAGCAGTATGGATCCAGACAGGCCAATAGGAAGCAGAAGGAGCAGTGACAACTCTCTTATAAGCAATTCTATTGAGAAATCAGACAAGTTAAGTCTAAAGAGGTCTATGAGATCACAAAATCCTGAGTTTGTGAATAAAGTCAAGCTGTTTCTTAACTCTGTAACAGGTAAAACATCAAAACCTGAATCAGAATTGATATCTGAAGAGGAAAATGAAGAAAAAAAAAGTAAAGATAGTTCAACTGATTGTCTATCAAAATCACCAAAAAAGAAAAAACTAAATGAAATGGAACCTTCAGTAAGTTTTGTAACTTCACAGTGAAACATTTTTTTAATGTTTAATATTGTGATTATTGAATAGCCATTTTTTTGTTTAGCATTTGTTTTTTAAAACAAAAGAATATATACTTCCTGATTATAATCAAAGGCATCATTTGTCTCATTACAAAATGGCTGCCAGTTTGTTCTGTATGATGTTTAATTGACATAAAATATTACTTCAAATAATGTAATGTGTCATTGATAAACTGAAATTTTAATTCTTTACTTTTGTTATGATTTAGACACCCACAAGAGGAAACAAAATCCGGTCAGACCCATATTGCTGGAAGTGCCACTGGTCAGTGGAGCAGGAGGCTAATGACAAGCAACATCCACCAATGATGTGTACAGTATGCCCACGGTCATTCCACTACAAGTGCCTCTCGGGAACAGAGAGGAGTAAAATCATCTCTGATAAGAACTGGGTTTGCCCTGAGTGCCTCATTGTTTTGCATGCAGAAAGTTCTGAAACTAGGTAGGTCCTTTAACTGTACTTATTCTCTTGACTTTTCTTCCATTATATTTACATCTGTGTGTTATAAAATGAGCTAAATTATGTATGTGTACAAACTGTTTTATGTGTGTATGTAATGTAATACATTTTGTTTGTTGGTAAAGTGATGAAGCAAGGCCTAAATTCAAAGTAATGTGTGAATTACAAAGTTATTACTTTTGATCATTACAGTATCAAATATATGAACTCACATCTGTCTCCCAATTTGTCAATTACCTAATGTTATTGCTATAACAAACTCCTTCTGATTAGTGACTAATGTATGTTTCTTGTTTATTAATTGATTACCTTTCTCAGTTTTCCTTATTTGAATCTTTATACAATCATCAATACAATTATCATTTGGACCTTATCTATACTAATATTATAAAAATGAGGGCACAAACTTTGTGAATTTCTGTGTATGCGAAGGTTAATCTCCTGAACTATGGCACCTATTTGAAAAATTCTTGAAATATCTGAAAGGTACATTGTTCTGTATGAGCACAGGCTATATATTGTCTATATATTACTATAATTAATTTTTCAACCAGAACGAGGTGGAGGTGGACTGCTAATAATATTTATTATTATAAACTACAAATGTAGCTCTGATAATATTATTTAAGAGATTTGTTCATAAATCTTCTTCTCTCTTTCTCTCTCTAATACAACTTTGTCCTTGATGTTATGAAGTAAATTTTTCCCAATGCAATATTAATCTGATCAAATAAGATTTACTTGTGGTTATCATTAATTTCCATTTAGATACCAGAATGTTCACCATCAAGTATGTTTCTAATAAAATGTAAGGAGTTTTTAATAAAAAAATGATATCTTTGCACACAGGAGTCTAGGTAATTAATGGCTTCCTGTAATGCATGTTGATGTTTTGTGTATAGTCCTGAATGTGTGTCCTGTCTCATACATGCAGACTCACTTGGTGTCTTGACTAGTACGAGTTGGTAAAATCTCAGATGATTGATTATTTAAGCACCATGTGGTATCAAAACTGCTTTTCAACAAACAACTGATCCATTATTTACTTCTAAGATAATTGAAATTTAACTTACAAATTTGTATGTTAAGAAAAGCTTTATAGCTTAAAGTACAAGCTTCAGAAAAAAGATCTTCAAACTATAACTATCCTTTTATGTAATAGATTATAACATACGCTTGTGTTACTAAGTGGGTAGGAAACTGTGTTATGAAACATTTTTATTCATCTTTTCTTCCATACCATCCAAGAAACTTCCTTTTAAATATCAAGATCCAAATGTTTTATAAATAAGTCATGTTGACCTTATTATAAATAAGCCCTACAAAAGATTTCAGTACCGTACGTACTACAAGAATAGTCCTTAATGAAGCATATTTCTAGTTTAATAATTTTGTATAGCTATGCTCCTTCATAGTTTATTTTGTTGATATTATTGATTTTTAAATATAAAATAATAAGTGTTTCCAAATTAAATACTATAACTGAAAAAAGGTCACATAAATAAAGAAAAATAAAACTAGGTCGTAACTAAACTATTGTGGTTTACAAAAAATGGCTAATATCAAAATATGACTGGAAACCCCTTCTGAAATCCATGCAAATAAAACCGACAAAGTTATTTTATTCTTCTATTATTGTTTCCAGATCACCTGCAATGAAGAAGATATCGTTAGGCTGTCTGTGTGAGCTGCTCAAGCACGCGCTTGATCGTATGATGGATTTAAACGGGGTAATTACTTGATTATTTATTTGACAGCTTAATTCTGACGATTTTCATGGATGATGATAACAACAATAAAAAAACAAACCCAAAAAAAAAAAAAACAAAAATTAATTTCATTCATACGGGTATCTAATACATATAACCTTTATTTACCCTTATGCCAGTCATGTTTTACCTTCCGTTTTGGACTGTCCACGATGAAACGTGAAGAAACAGCGAAAGTAATTTCTCTGTACATCTTTTAAAAGAGCCGATTGTTTCCATGCGTCTATCATTTACATATTCATCTTAAATCTATATATATAAGAAAATTCTAACTGGTCGCTTTCGGTACATTAAGGATATATGAGAAAAACTACCATTAAGAGCCTGAAACAATAGTTGTTAGAAAGTTTTGTCTGTTTGTCTGTGCGTTTGTTCCCGCTAATCTCAGAAACGGCTTATCCGATTTTGTTACGGTATTCACTAATGTATTTCAGTAAGCGTCACTTAATATTTACAGTTCGTTTCATTTCAATCTGTCCATAAATAAAAAGAAGTAATTAATTAATTAAAAATAATAAAAGGTACATTTTCTTAGTGTAAGGCGTAATTTTTTCAGAAGCGAAGTGAGGGCAGTTTGTTAGTCCTAAATATAATCCTTACTGATGAGTTTGATTTTCGCATTTGCCTTGATAAGATTTCGTGATATTTTTTAATACGTGTTTAAAACGAAATTTAACTTTATACACTGCTAAATATATTTTTACCAGTTTTTGAATGTAATGGAGTAAATATCGGAATAAAATACAAAAGAATGTTTTGATAAAGAATATACGTTCAAAATTATAATCATAACCTCCTGTTAGCAGAAGAGGCTGTCTGAAAACTGCATTGGTAAATATTTTATACATTATTAGTTAACGCACTGAATAGATGTAAAAAAGTTTGCTGTATATATTTATACTAACACACAAATCTGCAGACACAAATATTTCTGATGTCATTGCTGAAATTAATTATCTCATTAAATAGTTTCATGACATAGCTTTATTTAGAGTGAAAAAATCCTTACTTATAATTAGCTTATCCATCGAATTGTACTTTATTGATAGTACCCGTTCAGTTCAGTTAAAATATAAGTAGTATTTAGGCCCTGTTTTACAATTTTTATATAAATATGGCGGTTCTTAATTAGATTTGTGGACTTTTAAACAGTGAAGACTAAATCAAAATGGATACCACACTTAATGTTTGTAGGAAAGGAAGGTTTTGTAAGGAAACTATTTACGTGTAAAAATTTAACAATTTATACGTATATACATGTATAGCGATGATTTATGAAATTACCGATGTTGAAAATTGGTTTTGTGTGTAATCACAGATTTGTGTGTACCGTACCGAACGTATACCAGAGATAAATCCTAGCGATAAAGATAACCTGCGCCTATAAAATTATTTGTGTAAAAAATAACAAAAGAAACGTGGCCATTCCCTGGGTGTATAATACTGTATTTCATGTATGGATTTAGTTAAGTTTAACGTTATAACTTTCACCCGCTCGCTAGTGTAGCAAACGGAATGCAAAAGTCACTCCTACGTACCGCGCCGTGCCATAGGCACCGGGCGGGCCAGCGTTCAGTAAATGACCTTGCTACTTATCTGCGTAGAAGCGCAGACCCCGTTGTCGAGCTGTGACGCCGTCGCTACCTATCCCTTTCTAATTCAAACAGATCGATACGACCGCGAACACCCGTCCCTCTCTACGCTAATAATAAACGCCACGCATACACAGCGAATGTTATTACGGCTGTGTGCTGCATTTTTCTTGAATCATCATTTTGTTTGTCGTGCTTTCCTATTAGCAGATTATAGTATCGCAACGGTATTGCTATAATTTCTTCGAAATCAACACCACATTAATATTGATGACATAATTTTTATAACGAATACACGTTGAACTGAATTATTAGGATGAGACGGCGGTTATAATTATTCTGGTTCCAATTTACAATAGCAACCTATTTGTATGATTTTATCGTTGAGGAATACAAAATTTTCCAACAATACATTTGATACAGCATAGTTTTTGTATGGATTGCTTTTATATTGTGACACAACCTGCCAGAAATTATTCTAACGTTGATTTTACAATAGAATCTTTTAGTGTTATTTGTGAGCAATTTATTCATTATAAATAAATAAATAAATAAACGTTTTCACACTCACACCCCCGCACTATGATTCCCTGTGTTGCGGGTGGCATGGATATACACAATTATCACATCACAAACACCCATAACCCGAGAACAAACATTTATCTGTCACATAAATATCTGCCCCGGCCGGGAATCGAACCCGGGACTCCACGCTCGGCAGGCAGGGTCACTACCAACTGGGCTACGGGGTTGTCAAATTGTGCATAAATTCATTGTGCATAATTTGTTAGTTATGCTTTGTGTAGTTTGTTTACAGCAGAACATACACGAGAATAGGTGTTGGGATAGTGTGAAAGCTAAAATTAATGGTTTGTTAAATTCTCCTGGTAAATAGTGTCCATTGAAAGTGCGGGGGCCTCTTAATTGAGGAAGACTAGAGCACGGTGCTTCAATTTGAATTGGTGCATGTTTAATGGCTAATCTGAATGTCGAATCTAATTTTAAACCTAAGACTACTGGCTCGACTTTTAAACCTAGGAATCATTAAAGCGCTTCATCCAACTCCCGACCCTAAGATGCATAATAAATCACTCATAATAAAGTTGACCAGTCGTTATAATGAAATTGAAATATTAATGAAACTGACCTCTGGGTTAGGTCTAGGTTGAATCTGTTTATGAGGTACTTCACCGCACTGTGTCCGATAACATTTATATAAAAAAAAAACTTTAAAAAATAAAATAATGAATGCGATCATAATAATTATTAATATCTGAAAAATTTTTTTAACCCGTTAAAGGTTTTTTTTTCAAATCTTAAATAAATCACCTTGAGTTCTACGTATTTATAGTACATTTTTTTTTATTTATCATCACGAGTACGACGCCGCTCTCACTATCTAAAACTCGCTTACGTCCAATCCAACTGATTAATTGTCAGGATTTCACACGTATGCAGGTTTCCTCACGATATTTCCCATCACCTAAGCATGTAGTAATTATTTATTAATACGCACATAACTCAAAAAAATTAGTTTTGATAGAACGTGAAGGAAATGAAATTCATGGCCTTCTGCGTAAATCTTATTATTAATTAGTTTTTTATGATATATAATGTCTTAATATACTTTCTGCCGCACACGATATTTACAGGCACATATCATATTTATTAAAATGAGTCTAAAAAATTAGTTAGATACTCGGTACAGCTACCATTTCAAATCTATATTGTGTTTGTAGATTTAGTTGTTTTTATCAGTAACTTTGACAACTATCATGATTTCATATTTGGCGAAGTAAAATCTGTTTTGGAACCAAATACGTTTAACCAACAGTTTTAAGAAAATACTACTTACGTAAATTGTGTCAATTCTCATTATGTAATTTATAACACCCTTGTTATATTAATTACAACAGTCTCCAGTTATAATGACCTGGTATGACCTACTAACATCATGAGTAGGCGTTCATTAGGACAGATGAGGGATTCAACTGACACCTAACAGTTGTACATATTGAATCAAAACTTCATCGTAAAATTTTGGTTATTATTAATATATGTATGTATGTTTTGTTTCCAGGTGGAGCCGTTCATGCAGCCAGTGGATCGTACAGCATTCCCTGATTATGAAAAGTATGTTGTACACCCCATGGACTTGCTTATAATGAAGAATAATATAAATGAAGGGCTGTATGGGAGCACCGAAGCATTTATGGCAGATGCACAGTGGATACTCCACAATAGTATCATCTTTAATACAAGTAAGTTTGTTTTGTAATTGTCGCCAATCTTTATGGCCTCTCTTAGCTACGTCACTACTTCCAACTCGCGCATGATGGTACCGTGTGCTACTTAAAGCTGCGCTGATACTCTAAAATGCATGCTGCACAGCGGCTAGCGCATAAATGATATCGTCCATAATGTTTGATACTAAAAATACATATTTATTATAGTACAGTTTTTGCATGATTGGAATCTTGGTGATTACACAGTTTTGTTTTGGTTTGAAATAGATGAATCGTTCAAAAGATTTGTTCTCATTGAGCATTCACATATCGTTTTAACTGACCTCAAATCCAAACGAAAGTGGGTACTGAATTTAGTTTGAAATATTTTGAACCCCGGAAAAGTATCACTTATATATAGCTCGTTGGTGTTCATTCGTAAGTTATATATATATATATATATATATATATATATATATATTATACCGAAGCATGGGAGTTAAATTAAAATATACTTGTCTTGTAGATTAACTTTATAATATATTTAAAGCATGCAGGGTTGGTACGTTCACTGTTATAGAAAAATGGTTTTGTTTTCTATAAAATAAACTAATTTAGCTTAAACATCCACAACATATTATATTTGTATAATAAGTATTTATATTAAGTATTATTTCCCGCTTGTCTGCTAAAATCATGGTTTACGGTGCACGTTACGTTACCTAAGGTGACGGCGTGGTTACAGTGCAGTCGAAGCTGACGGCGGCTGCGCGTGCGCTGGTGAGGTCGTGCAAGGCGGAGATGGGGGAGATTGAGGCGTGTCCCGAGTGTTACGCGGCCGCCCATAGCCGCCGACCCACGTGGTTCACTGATGTGTGCACCACGCCCCATATGCTGCTATGGGCTAAACTGAAAGGTTTGTCGTTGTAAATAACAATCCAGTGGAAATGTTATCTTTATTCCATTGCGCTAATAAAACTTTAGCTCAAATGTAGTAAAGTCATTTTTAAATGAAAGAATCTTTAAATCTCCATCTAAACATTAATATTTTTAAGGAATATTATTTTTTTACACTCAGTATGTTGCATGAACTAATTCAAAATGTTAGTAAAGGATTCATTGCATTTGGTGCCCTTCAATTATTTGAAAAAAATACTGGAAATCGTGCGACTGTTTTATCTTAACCAATTATTGTTATTTCTTGTCCACCAGTATCACAAAATTTCGTTTCTGTATTGTAATACAATTTTATTGACATCGTGTGAAATAATTTTGAATACAGGATAGTTTCGAAGATTCTGTTTTTAACAAGACTTCATCCTTAGTAATAAATATTAGAAATTATGACATTCCTGATTGAGCCTATGGGCTTCTTCTACCTTTCGTCTACCTTCGTTTTGTGACTTTTGTCAGTCATCTTTTGATCTACAAAATTCGTTAAACTTGCGAATATACATTCAACACAGCACGCTGACCATACTCATTTTGGTCAATCCTGAATAGCAGCTAGCACAGTTTCAATAGTTGTATTACGGTCTTTTACGTCTCTATCACTTATGGAATTATTGGTCAATTATGCAAATTCATATTTTACAATCCTACTCAGGTTTCCCGTACTGGCCAGCGAAGTGCATGTCTGTGAGCAGTGCGAGTCTAGTGGACGTTAGATTCTTTGGAGCGCACGACCGAGCCTGGGTTCCCGCCCGAGACTGTTTCCTATTTTCTGAGAAGGACCCAAACAACTTCAGAACCAAGCGGCAAGATATATTAGATAGTATGCAGGTATAGTAAAGCATATTCTATGTCGAAAACGTTATATGGTGATTAAGTTCGTACCAGAGTGGCATGTTGAAATATACTGTAGTCCTTCTCAGGCCTTGTAAGTAACGGTCAAGAAATTTAGTGTGGTATCAATTTGTTCATCAAAGACGATGGAATAAATCAGTGCATACACCTATTATATAATACATCCAATATATTACTTAATATAAACTAATATATAAGATATTGAGTATGAAGAATCACAGATAATAAATACTGTTATGTGTCTATGAATAAAAGATTTTCTATTTGACTTTTATAAATTATACTTATAAATGTCAAAATGTTGACCATATAATTTCAAGCGTATTCCCACTACCAATTATACCTGTTCCAACTGGACTCAACTGCTGTTATTTTATATAGTCTGGTTAATGTTTTAGGAAGCCGAGCAACATATTCGTAATATATCAAGAAAATATGGGAAGTTTGTATATCCACCTTTCAAGACACAGCTTGATCCAACAAAACTTACGGAACAGTTAAAAATTATGGTAAGTTATATAAGTAGCATATTTTTTATGTTTCAGTATTATTATTTCCGAAATAAAAAGAAAAAAAAATATCCTTTTTAATTTTTTTGCACTATTTGGATGACATGCTATATAAAAATATTTCGTTTTATTTCAGATACCTTCTTTTGAAGGAGAAATAAAAGTACCAATCAAAGATAAATGTACCCCTAAACTAGCCAAGAATAAAAGTAGATCAAATTCCAAATGTTCAAAAAGCTCTAGTAATGATGGGTATGAATTTTATTAATACGCGTATGCTTTATAAATGTCATAATAAAAAATTACAATTCTTTACTGAAAGGTATTGTTTTGAAGAAAAATACATTGTTACTGTTGCTTAATTTGATAAATGAAAACAACAAATATATCACATATCGCTATCATATATTGCAATTATCAGTCATCAACTGTCATAATAATATGAGCACCAATGACGTAACTGCATGTGTAAATAATATTACTCAAGAGGCATTAGATTTGACGCTAGTTGTAAATATTATGTTACAGTGAAATGAGTGATGGAGAAGACGCTAAATCACAACCGCGTAAGATGGCGGACGGGGCTGAAATTGCTATGGTTGAAGATTTCTCTATGGACAAGTAATTTCACTTGATTTTGCCTAATAATCCGAGCATATATATATCAATGTACATTGCACCTATTTCCTTTTCTTCATATATCGTGTGATACGCCAAATATTGCAAGGAATAAATCATTTATTGTGTAAAATAAAATTTGAGAAAACGTGACATATAATACAGGAAAATTATCCAAGGATTAAATTTAAAACTCTTCAGCCATTCACACACATTTGGACAATTCATTTGTATATGTTTATCTGACAATGTTGTTAATATATATTTTGTATTTTGCAGAGATTCTATATCAACAATTTCAACAGAAGTTGTGGAAATACCTAAAGAAATTGAGTTATCCAGAAAACGCCGTAGATCGGAACTGGAAGAAGCTGTTATAACTATAATGGAAGGTCCCAAAGAGAAACAAAAATGTGTGGAAAGTGAGCCTACGTCACAAGAGATACATTCGGAAACTAAAGTAATTAGTGATAAACAAGCTGAAGAAACAGTCGGAGAACAAGAAGAAAAAACAGACAAGGAAAGAGTCGATGATGTTAATATTATATCTACTGCAACAAGTTTAGATGATAATAATTTATTAAATAACTTATCAGTACCAGAAAATAAGCGTCCGCCTATCAAAATGATTTTAAAAACCAATAAATGTTTTAAAACCAGCACGCTCAAAGAAAAACATAGCCGTACAAAAATTACTCCATTTAAGCTTAGAGTCTTGAGGATAGAGAAAAAGAAAAGTATCGATAAAGAAAAAAGTGATAAAGTAAAGTGCCACAAGCGGAGGAATTCAAAAAACAAGATTTTGAATGCTAGTGTTGGCCAAATTTTAATAGCACATAAAAATGATAGGAGTAGTGATATTTTTGATCCTACAGAAAAAAATAAAAACAAAATACTGGATGACACACTGAAGGAAGATGACAAATCGAGAGTTAACAATGTCTCAAAATCCAAAGAAAATGATAAGAAAGATATTAATTGTAAACCAGAAGGAGACAAAATTGAAAACACAAAAGCTAAAGAAGCAGACGCAACCAAGGAAAACAACACTGTAAAACCCAAGGAATCTATAAAATCTAAGGAAAGCAATAGTGCAAAATCATTGGATAGTGATAAAATCAAAGATACTAATGGCAAAATAAATAAAGAAGGCCTAAAAACTAGGGCTAGCAATACTCCTAAATATAAAGAAACTGTAGGCAATATACATAGTGAAAAAAATACGTCATTAAAACGTAATTCAGTAGCAAGTCCCAAAACAGTAAAAGAACGGATACACTTTGACGAAGATAATACTACTTTAGCTGTTATAGCAAGGGAGAGTTCAAAGAAAGGATCATTAACTGGTCTTCCCACCATCAGTAGTGTACGAAGTCTTTCTAGTCCGCAAACAGTTGAGAGTGGGACAAAAGCGACTGCTTATGACGTGGTCGAAAATAATAAAGATTCCAATATATTTACACCGACAAGTACTGATAGTGTGCGTAACATGAAAGAAGCGGTGACAAAATTGAATAAGCTTAGAAGTGACAGTGATCAATCTTTAGTGGGAAAGGTTGGAGTTTGTGCATTTGCTCGCATGCCGTCCATATCACCAACAGACCAAAGTGCAAATAAAACTAAAGAGAATGTTGAAGTCGAAATAAAGACTGAACCAATGGACTTCGACGATGCAGACAGACAAGTTGAAAAGTTGCATTTGATGAAAGCGTTTAGCCTGAGGCCAGTTTCGACTACACATACGGTAACGAATCTTCGCGAGGTAAGGATAAATAAGATAACGGCTGGGCCCGCTAGTCGTAAAACGAATGTAAAAACAACAGAACCGAAGAGTAGAGCCAAGAAGAGTTTCCCACAGCAGAAAAAGAATGAAGATGGAAGATCAGAATTGAATAGTAAGAATTCGATGGTGTACATTCCGATCCAGCCACCAGTGACTCAAGCACCAGTTAGAATGGCGAGGCCCATCACTATTAATGGAAACTGCAGTACAGTACCAGCTTCTCGCTCTAACGTTACCATTGTTACCAGCAATAGTAAGTATTAATTTTGGGTAATTTACTGCATAATGTTAAACAATTGATTGTGCTACACATGTATTCTGTCTTATAATTATATGCGTATAAATTTAATGTTTTTTCCCAAGCTCTGCTAGAGATCTGGAATACGTTCATGTGGCATTGACATGTCTAGATGTCTCCACACTGATAAGCAGAGTTTAACAAATTGTGCTGGTTCAAACCTTCGCTACGAATTTAACTAAATGTGACTTAAAATGTTTTCCTCTAGGGTTCAAATACAATCTGGCGATGTCTATTAGGCTGCAGCATTTACGAAAACCCATCTATTTTACAGGTCCACTATCAGTAAACACGCCGCCGTCCACCCAAGTAGTGCTACCACCGTCAAAGGTGGTGTTGCCGTCGACGCAGACGCCGACCTCGGTCGCCACCACCGTGACCGTCGTGTCGATGACGTCGAACGTCAACTCGCCGCTGCAGTCGTTCCCGACGGGACCGATCCCGACGACGCTGCACAGTGTGCATACGGTGCCGTTAATTACATCGGTCAACGGACAGTGGACATTCAGCTTGCAGCCTATCATGTCGGTTGGAGGGTTGGATGTTTTGGATGTGAGTAAATATCTAGTTTACTAGCCTTTGGGCACTCGCTTTTCTAGAGGTAACAAGTTGGATCTCGGGCACGTACAGTGAGCATATACGATTACGTCCCTGTAAACTGTGATATCATACATTGTGTACTGCGCAGCGACCTGCGGCCAGTCATCTTGAGTTATTTTAACTTGAGATGTACACACAATTCGTATGTGCAAGAATGTCACCGACATGCGTGCGACACGCGACCTTTAACTATATCCGATTGTTTTAAGTGTATCTCAAAGTTTTCTCCTAAACTGAAATCGTATTAGAAACGATCTATTCAGTGCAGTTTATTATTCTTACCGTTATAAAATCATATTTTACTTCCACTACGATTTCTCAAAGATGCTTTATTATTATTGGTCTATTCCAGGAAGACTCACCGTCGACTCTGTTGAACGGGCTCGGAGCCGTAGAACGCACAACTGGACCGCCGGCTATAATGCCTCCAGCCAATGGCCCGACTCCTACACCATCGTTTCCCACTGCATCCAAGACAGCGTTACCAAATAGCGTGGTGCCTGCGAATACACCTTCGCCAAAACATGCGGTGTCGCCTTTACAGCCACTCTTGCAAAGCGCGTCTCCGCTCGCATCGGGGAACAAAACCGCTTCCGAAGATAACGCTGGAAAGGTTGGTGAAGTAAGTAAACTGTATATAAAATTCTTAGGTACGTGTGCAGGTCACTGAACGGTCTGACCGATTTTTTGTGTGCAATAGTGAATCGGACTCCTGGATGGAATTCATCGTTGAAATTAATTTACAATTATATTGTTTTATTTTCTGTTGTACAGCCACCGCGTCTTCAACACAAACCGCTGTTGCATCCGTTCGACGCTAACACGCCGCTGGGCAACGTCCCTCCGCCCTCCACCGCCGGACCTATAACTGCCAAACTCAACCAGAACGCCATTAAGGTTTGTTGAATATAATACAATATTCCTATATTGCATAAGTACAAACCAAGTACGTAATACGCAGATTCGTAACTAAATAATTTGACAGATATACAAAAAGGCGTTCTTATCGCAGATAGTAATCGTTTCCTGACAACCTTTAGTTTTTTTGTGATTTATAATACTAAATAATAGTATCTAGAGCACAACAGTATGGTATTGAAAGGAATCTCCCAACCAAACCTTCTGTGGTCATACAAACCAAAAGCAACTGCTATTGTAAGCGTAACAAACATAACAGGAGCCTTAATAACAATAACAAATCAATCTTTATACATAAGATCGCCGATGGTATAACTTGCTGTTCTATTGTTCTGCAGTGATCACTGAACACCTGCCTCTCTGTTGCGTATATTTATGAGCGTTCAGTGATTATCTAGAATAGACGGACACCGTACTTAGTGACGTATAGTTATTATTGAGTAAAATTACCTTCGTATTATCAGATACGAATCAACTTCGGACATATTATTACAGAGAAATAAATTGCATAGTTCGTGTTATTGACTTGTATATATGCTTCCTTTGAAAATAAAAATTGTTCACTGTGCGAGACGGTCTCGGCGAGAGTCGCAACTTTACAAGCTACTATAATTAATTTTACTCTACATCCTTGACTGGTACTTTAGAAGTCTCCTGAGATCCTAAGATTTTTAAGATCGATTATATCTCAATACTAAAAATTATCTTGTTTGTGTTGCAGTTAACCGACTTCTTCCGGACGATATTAGAGGACACGATAGAGAAAATAGAGGAGCCGGCGGCGGAGGTGACGGGGCTCAAGCTGCAGCTGGAGGAGACGCGCTGGCGGCATCAGCAGGAGATCGACGAACTTAAACATAACCACGGTAAATACGTATACGTCATTAGGATGTTATTCGTTCGTATGTTCGTCTAGTGGTTGAAATTAGAGTTTAATCATTAAATAATGTTATGTTGTTACATTTTTTTTGTTGATAATATGAAATCTCGCCATCAAAGACTACCAAACAAAAAAAAAGGAAATCTGATGCAAAATAGGGGAAGTACTGAACTGTTTTGTCTTTGCCTATTAAGATAGATTTACTTAGCATTTTTGTTGAAACGATGATTCGTGGGTATGATAGGATCCAATCATGTCACAAGTAGCGAAATGGATTATTTAAAGATTGATTTTTCAGAAGCGATTTGAATAAACGAATGAAAAAAATTCCCACGAAAAAAAGGTAAAAAAAAGTTTTCTTAACTATAGCATTAGACATCATTGTTCTCAGAATTAGTGTTAGCGGAGATGCGAGCGACGTTTGAAAAGGAGCGACTGCGCGCTGTGAACGAGGCGCGGCGTGCGGCGCAGGTCGACCTCGAAGCCGCCGTCAAAGTTGCCAAGTCGAAGCAGTGGTGAGCTTTATTATATTTTTTTATATCAATAACCGACAGACGAGCAGGCGGGCCGGTCGACGGTAAGTGCTCACCGCCTATACACGTTCGTAACGCCGAGGCCTTTACAGCCGCGTTGCCGAGAATTGTAATTGAGATACTTATTTAAAAATTAAAATTACCTAAGTCGACACAGTCAAATTCTAGTTCCATCTTTGTAAACATAAGTAAACACAACGACGACGACGCGCAGTGGGTAGACAGACCCTTAACGAGATGGACCGGCGATCTGGTGAAGGTCGCGGGTAGCCATCGGCCGAGGGCGGCACAGGACCGATCGTTGTGGAGATCCTATGCCCAGCAGTGGGCGTTGTCCGGCTGAGATGATGATGATGAAACATAACTATATTGTAGTTTTGTACCCTACACAACTGTCCATCAGGTGTGCGAACTGCAATCAAGAAGCGCAGTTCTACTGCTGTTGGAACACTTCGTACTGCGACTACGGCTGCCAGCGTGCGCACTGGGCCCAACACTACTCCATCTGCATGCAACAACGCACGCAGGTATGATACGCGCGCGTCCCCCGCGAACGGACACATGGTACACGTGGAGAATTGATTGAACGTTCATGATTCCGTATCTGAATGGAAAAAACAGAGTTCTTTGAACTTCAAATTCGTTATCCGTTTATCTTAATATGACAACAATTCTATTTGAATACTGTTCTCATTAGATTATACATTTTATATATATATATATATATATATATAGACAAAATTTGGATAATAATGGGCTTAACCCAAAGTATTTTGTTTATGAAAAATCTAAGATTTTTGCAATAATATGTGACGTTTGTTGTATAATATTGAAATTTAGATAATTACAGTACTTACGCACAAAGAATCTCTGCCTCCTTTAAATAATTTCCCACTGAATCTGCGTTAGGTTCATTCCATTCTTCACATCTTGAACTGCGACTTCAATATATAATATCGAGTATCATGTTTATCATGTTTGCAGAGCGATATGGTTCAAGTTTAATTGTTCGGAATGTTAATGTTTCCTGTACCATTGCCCCATTCATTTAATTACTCTGTAAGTTTTTGAATCACTATAGCTTTTCATGGATTTGAATATGTCATAAGATTGAAATGACAATGTGTACATTTTTTTGATGAATTACAATAATTCATTGTTTATTCCCATATTTCTTGAAAAAATCATAGTTTAATAAAAATTTCAAGTACTTAATGGAAAGACGACGTAATATATGAATTATATTGTAAATAAATTAATAAATTGTAATAAATTGCCTGGCGTCAACTAGATTGTTGTATAAGGGGTGTAAGTATTCAATTATATACGAATTATAATTTCGGCTCATTAGCAAGTACTACTTATAATTCGAACGTGTAATTGATCACTTACACCAGACTTCAATATTTCTTTTCGTCACTAATGAAAAAAAAAATAGGATTCCAACGCCGCTTAGCTCAAAAAAAAATTCATATCATAGCTTTTGTCCATCGTCCATTGTTTAATTTGATGCAATACTTTTATCTTTTATAACGCCACAGACAGTCATTGGGGCTTGGCAATCATTAATTATCAATCATGAATCATCACCAAATACCGCTTCAGCAAACATGCTTGCGTAATTTGTAAATTAAATCCTTGTGTTTATCGCACGGGTATCATAGAATTGTTAATATTAAGTTTGTTCCATGTTAATTTTAAGTGTAATTAAACTTTACAGGATAGCAACACAAATACAGATACAGAGTCCAAATCAGTTAACAATAGGCTACAAACACCCTCTGAGAATCTCCCAGTAAGTTTCAATCAAATGTACATCGTCCATTATGTATGTCCCTTATTAACAATATCGTAGTGTTAGAATAACGACGACACATCATTACAGTAACAATATCACAGTATTACAATAACAATATCACAGTATTACAATAACAATATCACAGTGCTAAAATGCCAGTGGTTCATCGGCCGCGATGATCTAATTGATGCTGTCTAGACATTTCGGCATTTCGATAGTGTTGTCGTATGATACAATTTTATATTATAACAAATGGACAATTATAGTGTGGGTATTATACAAAGTGCTTACTGGCAACATTGTTGGAAGCGTGTCACCCCACGTGCCTCACTCGAATGAAGCGTCTAGTTTTTCCGTTGACCGGCTGTGTTGACTTTGTTAAACTGCCCCATTATAGTGTCGGCCGAGGTCTAGATAACTTGGGCATGTTACGAGACGTGTGAAAGTACCTCCTATTCTAATACATACATTATCAACATTATTATTGAGTCGTTAATATTATTACTGGTACTATTATCATACCGTGAAGCCTGCCTGGCTAGCTACCACCCTCCTGCTCGAGTCAGCCGCCAAACGACTCGTCGTGTTCCGGCTGGGGGCTTGAGAGCCAGATGCCTTTGGTGTTACTAATGTCTATGGGCCACGATGACCACTTACCATCGGGTGGATCGTTTACTCGTTTGTTGGCTAGTCACATAATAAATAATAATAAAAACATTATTCAGAATCCAGGTACTATGATCAATACTGATATTTAAAGAGTAACAGGGCCGAATCTGTCCATTAAAAATGTTTTTGAAAATTTAAATGGACTCAAAACATAATTTCGTATGGCTGTCTGTCTGCGTACGTATTACGCGGTAACCATTGAACGGATTCGGATGATAGTTAGAATATTTGTAACTTATGTTACGGGACATTCTGTTAAGAGGGTAGTAATTAAAGTTTTTACCAGTTTTCTGCGGGTAATTAATAGTAGATGGAGCTAAGATAACTGTGAACGGGTATTACAACATTTAATGAGTGCTCGATAATAATTAATAGTAATGGGTTGGATTAGGATGTAACTTCTAAAAATACGGTGTAAGTTTTCTGAAGCGACGCGCTGCCGGATTACATATTTTAATATAGTTCAATATTTATCGACTGATTTATGTAATATATGTCAAAAAACGTTAAAAAAACGACTACCTTCGGTCGAGAGTAACTCTAAAAGATTATTTATTCTGAAAAAAATATCTGTATTTTATAAACTGATCAATGAATGGAACAAATTATCAATTATTGAAAATATTTGAACAAGGAACTTCTACAATTTTGAAAAAAAATATTAGATAAATCGAGAAGTAATGGAAAGTTAGGTTGCATCGAAAACTTAATGATATTTTTAACGTAAACCCCATATCTGATTCAATAAAGAAACATTCTGTGTAGTGATTGCTTTAGGCTGTCTGAAGATTAAGTTGTCGGATAATAGGTATAAAATATGTAATTAAATTAAATTCTTTTATGTAAATGTCTTTATGTAATTATAATTATAGTTTAATTACAAATGACGTATTACAGAAAACAACGGCTGCACCTTCGCTGAGCAAAGCGCCTATGCCGAGGGTGTTCAGCCAAGAGACCAACCAGCAGGCCGCACCCAAGTCTATAATAGGTAAGTATAATAGTAAGTCTATATTTAGATAAAGATGAATTGCCGCATGTATGAAAGAACCGCCATTTGAGAATGACTAATTTTTATTTTTTGTCTTTTTAATTATCAAGACATGGTTTGTATGAAATCACCGTAAAAGTCGTTAATTTATTACATTTAAAAGGTA
The DNA here is from genome assembly GCA_003671415.1 of Megathymus violae. Lineage (NCBI taxonomy): Eukaryota > Metazoa > Arthropoda > Insecta > Lepidoptera > Hesperiidae > Megathymus > Megathymus violae. The sequence continues at coordinate 2,643,422 of PDGT01000047.1, read as the reverse complement.
TTATGTTCGCGATGATTTAAGTTTAAGATATTAGACCCTTTCAATAATGTCTAATAATTATACACGAGGACCTGTTGATTAATATTATATCAGGATATAAGAGAAACGTCAGTGCATAATAAATATCAATTGGCGTTCACCTCGCGATACGCGTCTTCGCACACCTGATTACAACTGCGTCATAGGAAGTGTACAGCACTACGAGACAGGTTATGTGAATCTGAAATTTTTGTGTTACCGAAATATTCCAAGTCAACGACCAATCGTCAACCGCCCCGCACAACCTACTTGACATTATTTAACTGCACGAGCGCATAACTTATTTCGTAGTAACCTTGTTTAACGAGCATGTACTAAATTTTTCCAGTGAGCATGGTGGAAGACCGGAGTGGGAACACCACGGTGAAGTGCGTGGGTACGTACAAACCTGCTGCGCAGCCGCAGCCGCAGCTGCAACCGCAACCGCAGCCGCAACCGCAGCCCGTAGTCGCGCAACCGGTACCTGCGCAAATGCCAATCATCATCAATAAGCCTGTCAGTGTGAGTTGAATCTTATACATTGTTATGCCTTTTATCATTAACACAACTTGTAACAATAATTTCCATCAAAATAGCCAATTTAGCTATTTTCGTAGTGATGTGAATATAATCCTTTGATGGGCACTGTTTGATAAAGGAAAAATTTAAGTCAAGCGTCGTCTCTCCAAGTAACAATATTTCTAGTAATTTTCAAATCAAATCCAAATACAATGACAAGTAAGTTAGGTTATATTAAAATAAAAAAAAAAACACTGTAATGAATGGAAACTTGAAAATCATTTAAATAATTTGAAAGAAGGCGTCAATATCAATGAACGAATTGAAAACGAGAATAATCAGCATATCATAGAATCTTGGAATAATTTCAGTGATGTGTGTGAGTTAATAATTCTTTTTAACATCAGTCGGATATACTATACGGTCAGGTATACTGTACTACAGACGATACAATTACTAATAGCCTTAATTGATTAAGTTAAATCTTTCTGCCACTTATTTCATGCTAAAACAGAAGTGGGTTCATTGGTTAGTTTATATAACTAGAGTTGACATTCAAATGGAAGTGATTTCGAAGTAATTCCGATTTTTTTTATACTTTTTCTACAAGACTGTATTACAATGTACTTTATGTAAAACCAAAAAATAACGTTTATACATTAGAACGAAAGTATTTATTTATCTTCCACGTAAATGTGTGTGTTGCTAGTGTGAGCAATAATTGTGTTGATTTCCGGCAGTTTCTAATTAGAAAATTAAGTTTTATGGATATTCAGCTTTATTAAATAGAAAAGAAAACAGTTCAGTTGTACATCGTTTAGATTTGATACTATAAAGGCGAACCATTCAAAGTTTTATGGCTACGAAATAAATAATATTTCTTTACAGGTAATAAATAATGATGATGTCGCAGCGAAGAAAGTGGTGACCTCCGGCGGATACTTGATCGTCGGCGCGTCCAACACCACACCCCTAGTCACTCCCCCGAGACGACCACAGACTATACAGTACTTTTCCTGAGACAGGGCAAATTTTATAGACTTGAAATCTTCAGACGACGATGACGAGTGACTTTTTAGTTTTTAAACGTAGCTGCAAGTGACTTTTGAGTAACATTGCAAACTTTGCAGTAGTGTCGTGTTAAAACGATGTATTCGAAGATAGCATTAATGAACAAATTGGTTTATATTTGTAAATTATATGTGTATTTCTTATTTCATTTGTGGAAATGTGTGTTTTAATACATAATGTCCGAGGCAACTTGAGTTTTGTATAGTGTATTAGGCTACGCACACAGCGGAGGTATTCATATCGATGATGATTTCAAGTAACGCATCACTATGGTTCATTGGCAACTTTTAATTTGATGTTTTTGAGTACGTCTACGTCTTCGCGGTTGCGTCTCACGTTTGTGTTTATTTGACATTATCATTTTTCATAATTAATCCAAGGTATTAAATTTCTATACATCAATTTGAATCAATGACCATAGTAGATTTGATATTCATAGAAATGAATCGGAAAAATATTTGGTGCAAAAAAATATATGTTGGTTTCCGCCGTATGTTATGAAAAAATTATTTGTGACTTTATTTTGATCATATCAAGTCCATTACGGAATTGTAATTACAAAAATAATAGATGAACACTATCTCCATATAGATTTGGAAGCGTATATACCTTTTTTTATGGGGACGGTTGAAAAACTAACATTCAAAAATTCACATGCCGTTGTATGTAGTTGCCGCTGTTTGGCCTAAACTGGAGGTAAAATTGTAAAAAAATAACATATTCACATGGATTTTTTGATTCAAAAATATTGCTACAAACATACTTTATATGCAAAACAAAGTTTTCTTTGAAGGCTTTGTTTAAATAAAAAAGGGTTGTGATTACTAGTAAATCTTTGTCTTGTTTGGTTTCGAAAAAACAATTTGTTAGAAATTATTTCTAAATGGCACTGCCATAGGAATAGAAAATAATATCAACGTTTGAAAGTCAATTACGATTAAGCGACAAAAGTACCAAAATTCTAATGGTATACTAATTCTAGTTACCCGTTCTGGCTTGGTTTTGGAAAATTACGAACGATCAAATGAAATTGCTAGGATAAAATATTTAATGGATTATCACACGTAATATAAGTTCCAAATGTGGCAAGAATCATCTCAATTTTTTCAGTGCTTTTAGTGTTATATGTGTTAAGTCAGACAGTAAGATAGAGAAAGAATACAAAAAAATATGTTTAGACTTCTACATCGATAACAAAGTCTATCAATATTAAAATTTCCAAAAAATATTCCATAACAACAACTTCATACATGTAAAATGGTCTCAATGTCGCTTGGTAAGAATTGCCTCTCAAGCATCGATATACATATAAAACAAAAACAGCGCTTTCAATTAATCACACAATTTAATAGGATAAGCTGTTGCGATGGTTTATCGCCAGATATGTAGTACATCAAAATATATTCTTGTTTCTTAGAGGTATTATAAATTCACTTAATTAGTTGTCTGGCGAATTAAAAACCAATGTGTTGATAGCTCTTTACTTCCCACGTGTTTAGAGACAAACGATATTTATATACATTTTTGCAATTTATACGTAACGCAGGTGAATAACATATTTGGTTATTTTATACTTTACTGTGTAATGACGTCATACTGCAATAGTTTATTTATAGTGTGCAATACGAAAAATTTCAATCTACTGTATAATTCATTTCAATAGAATCTGGCAATTCACAAACCAATTTACTGCCTTTATGTCTGTAGTCTCAAACATTGGTATATTAATTCGGATCATATTTATATCTGGTAAATAACTTTTTACACCTCGACTCGATTAGTTTTTGAAATGTTAGTGCTGTTCGTTACAATTTATGTTCACCAATTAACTAAAAACGATTAATTGACTTTTATCAATCAGTGATGTAATTCGATGCAATAATTTATTTTTAAAAGGCTATTTCTGTTGCAAAAAGCCGCGCCACCCAAAGACTAAAAGATGCATAATAATTATTTTTTTGTGGTCCATTTAATTTGACATATCATCAAATAACCGAGCGGTTTGTTCTAGTCAGTGCCCTGGTAGTAACTGCGTTCTCATTTTACGACTCTTGCTTTCTCATTTTGGATATCGGATAGCTTTACGATTTGGCTGCACGTGTATTCTGTATCACGGGCTTTTCTTTTTGTTTTTCTATTTCAAGGAGTTTCAATTAATCAGGTATTAAGACTTTAAAAACTAAAACTTTTCGAAAAGTAACACATAATGTATTACTTTATATATAGTGTAATAAACCATGCAACACTAGATATATGGGTTAAGTATTCTCGTCAAATTTTAAGATAACCATGATCGAGCCTCAGCCGGGTCCATCAGCAGCTCTTTCGCGGGTCAAAATACATAAACTGGTTCTAAAAAACATTTTTCCGTGAGAAGAATTATTATCAATAAATATAATAATCTGGAAAACACTTCTCCGACGTACCTATTGTGTCGTGATGTTGCAAATCACTGTTTAAGTTTTACCCCTTTTTTAGGAGATACCTTCGAATCTGGCAATAATCGCTAAATTAGATTAATTAGTTTTAACAGCCATAAGAAAAGTTCTTAAATTTTACATTGAAGGTGAACTACTGACAACAAAAAAAAATGTTGTTAGCCGTTAATGACGACGAATCGCTCCCTAACTTGTCACATAAAACAATGCTTGAAATACTAAATAAATTGAACTTGGAATTGGCCAAAGGAAAACTATTCCAGTTACAAATATTTCGATACAATACAAGTTTATTCCTTATTGGATGGATTGATTATCATGGTCGATATTGTGTCTGTCTTTATAGTTTATTATAATTACATACAAAAATATATCTAACTTGGGAATGAAAATTAAAACTTTACTATGAGAAGCTTCAATGAACAGCAGGACCCTGACTAGGTGATGTTTTGTAATATGACATGTACTCGTAATATTATATAATTGATATAAAATCTCATTTATCTCTCCCACCAATTATATTATTAAAGTTACTAGTATCCTGGGGTTCGTATTAGGTCTAGATGTTTCGAGTCTTAAAATAATTTACCTCAATAAATCTACATGAAAATATAACATTTCATCATTTATTGCATCTATTTTGAATAAAAAGCAATATATTAATAATTTAAGTTAGATTAGTTTTATAAATCTGCAAAAATACATTTCAATAATTTGTTCTAAATCATTATTTTTAATGTCTGATGAGATAAAACAATTCAGTTATTGAACTATCTCGATGATTGCAACATTTTACTTAATAATCAAAAGGTTATTGTCAAATCACTAAGGTTTTAGATAATCTGGCGTCAATGTCAATCCATATTTGTTTACACGATTGGCAGATTCTATAAATGGACTGTAGATAAATTATTTTTGTAATTTTAAGATATCCGCGTTTCCGAAAAATGTAAAATATTGCGACTTCCCATTATTTTTTTACATGATATATGCAAGCTATGTGTATAGCTAAAATATACAAGACTATTTGCCTTGTTTAAACAGTTAAAATAAATTCAACCGATATATATTTCGATTATTTGTAAACGAATTAGAAGGACATATGTATAAGCGAAGAAGAGATGAACTATTTCCTTAAATTTCAGTTAACGTGATAGGGAGCGGTTTATCTCTTCTTACTTGTCGGCGAAGCGTTCCAGTTATGTATATTATTAACGTAGATAAAGTTAAGCGATTAAATCATTTTAATAAAAGTGCCTATGTGTAACTGCTTAAAATGGATTATTGCCGTTATATAATCAGTTTCAAATTCCCCCAGGACTAGGTTTTGTTGAAATAACTTCGAAGTATTTATAATGTAAGGTAAAAACTGATTATGATAGTGTGGAGTGTGTAGACGTGTAGTGGAACTAAATCCTCGAGCATTTTCATATTTTGAAAAAAAATTAGATTATTTTTAATCAAAAAACAATAGTCAGAAGTTTTGAAACAGTGTTAATTATGTGTTAGTCACTTAATAAACAGTATAGAAAATATTTCATGATAAAAAATTCTGAAAAACTATATACGTTAGGAAAATATATATTTTTGAAACTCTAGCTTCTGTTCAAAGATATTTATCAGAGGAATACTATTGTTAACATGATTTTAGTCAGTATGAAATGACTCTGTCAAATGCATCGCTTCCTCGATTATTATCTGTTGCACGCTGTTATATATGAATGTGTGAAACAAAATGCTTCCAATTTTAAATGCCGACTTTTACGGATTCGCATGAATTTAATGTATCATAGTTAAACGTGCATTTCTTCGATTTTCTACAAGACTATGCTGGATGTCATTTTTGTAATTTTATTTTTATAGTTCCATATATAACAAATGCAGGATCACGACTCTAATTTTGATAAAAGGGTTGATAAAAAACTGAAAGAATACTCATACGATTATTTAATGCGCTTTTATCGGTAAAGAATGACAAAATACTTTTGCTAAAATACTATTTTCTAGATAACAACGTGAAAAACTACTGCATGTGTGACGTCACGTAAAAAATCCAAAAATGTAGTGTCATCGAAATTATAATAAAAAACATTGTGAATAGTGTATATACTAGCATTGAGGATAATGTCGAATTTTAGTCTCGAAGAAATTGTATGATGGTTACATTTACTTGCGAATATAGACGAAAATACGAAACATTGTTTTGATACTATGGAATGTTGGAATTTTAACTTGATGTTCATTGGTAATTTTAAATTGTTTCTTGTTTATTTAGCAAACTCGTTGCAATATTGTACTTGTAAGTTCATGTCTGGAAATTTTTCAGGCAAATAAATAATTATATGGAATGTAAAAGATTATGACATGTGTATGGAATGTTTATATGGTCCTTGAGTTGTACGATTCTGACGTACGTTATGTTTGTAAAGTTAAGACTGGTATTTTTAGTTTTCAAGATTTTATGTGTTTTAGTATTGGAACGCATTTCAATATTTACCATTTTCAGATAATAGTATCCCGTATTGAGGTAAATACAAAAAGTACCAAAATAAAAACAGGATCAATATCGACGCTTATCCCGCTGATGATGGATAAGAATGATGCTAGTTGTCAAAAGAATGTCGATTAAATGATATTGCTAAATAAAATTATAACATTTGTTCCGGTGTTTCTAAATCCACGGATCACTTGACTTCTTACGTCCCTCCAACCTTGTTAAGTGGCTTTTATCGTTTTAATCAGGACAACGGTTGACCTCGGTAAATAAACATTAGGTTTTTTTGTTAACGGGGCCATAAATGTAGTCTAACTGATGTTAGATATGGGCATTGTAAAAGATAAAGTTTGAACCGAGGCGTCTCGGTTTCACACAAAGGATCTAGTTTGGATTCCTTTATTTGGCTCTGATTTTTCAAAGGTATGTGGTGTATTCGAAGTTAATTATTACTCATCATGAGGAAACCTGCATGCATAGTAGAGAGTTAATAAATCTTTCTTGGACTTGGCGAGCGTCAAGAATTGTCCTCGACCCCTCGACCCCTCGACCCCTCGACCCCTCGACATGATAAGAGAGACGAGCCCAGTTAGCCAAAGTAACCATTACCGTACTTTCATTTTTTATTGTTTTTGTTTGGGCACTAAATTCCGTTGCTCGATATGATACCGCAAGGAATAAGAAGCAATAGTATTTTATATATTGTGTGTAACAGGTATATATAGTTTGATGCATGCAATGTTTTAGGGCCACCACTAATGTTTTGAATTACCGTAAAAAAAAACTATGTGCTTTTTCACCGTACAACTTGATATTATTTTTCACGCAGAACTTTCGTTTGTTTTCGTACGCCATTTTGAATAAATAAAGTACTAGCCAAAATATTTCCCTGCCCATATTTTCTTAATGCGATGTCCCATTTACAGTTGTATTTGCGACAATGATAAAACAAACATACGTTAAAGAAAACAGTCTTATCTGTCCGTTTAAACGCGATAACTACCAATACCATTGCTTGGAGTTTCATCCGATTTTCTTATAACAATAGATACTAACCCACGAGGAAAGGTTTAGCTTATAGGGTTTTGATGAATGTAATATTTATAATTTGAGTGCCGAAGCATCGTTATGGTTGCTGGTTTGTATAATTTATATGGCTACATCGGTAGTCGGTGACATTGAAGAAAATATTGTCTTACGTCGTAATAGAAATTAAGAATTACTTTAAGTTATATTATACATCTACGTAATAAGGGTTATAGTACCGTATGTACCTATTTGAATTATTGCTACTATGAAGGAGATGTAGCTATTTGTATATAGAAAGATTGTTTTAATGATTCTTAAATTGTCTGTAAATAATGCTTTTTAAAATGGCTATGTGTGGTTTGATATTGTTGAATGCATTATCGGTTCTTATATTTAGTTCATACTATTATGCATTCATTATCAGACATTGTTGTGAAATTATCAGAACTTGTTGGCTTACTTTTGAAAAGTATTCGGTTTCGGGTTTCAATTCGATTTTGACGCGTACGTATTTCTATTTTGAAATCGTATTTGACTTAATGTTATTTAAACGTGTTATTTTGATGGTTTCATTATGTTCACAAATCGAAAATTTATTTAATTTATTGAATATTTCAAAGTAATATTATATTGTTACACTATATCGATAATAAAGATCGATATTGAAATTGGTTCTCATTGTAATCACTGCTCGATTATTTAAGTTAAAATTTAATTTCAAATTCGATTTGATTCCACAGCCCGATTGTGACGATGGTAAGCCCCCTCTAATTTGAAAGAAAAATGTACTAACAAGAAAATTCATAACTATGGGAGTTGCACAACTAAAACTTCCAATGATCATTGAGTGTATATAAATTTTCAGTCATACTATACTTTATTAGCTTTTACCGCGTTAAGTCATTAGAAAATACAAACTTGTAGGTAGTGTTTCATGTAGTCTGTTACTGGCGCAGAGGCTGCCTAAAGCTTTCTGTATTAATACGAAATGTTTCAGTTCCAATAAAGACATTTTCGGAATCAAAAACAACGCAACTTTTATTTATGAAATCATTCGTATGCTATGTATCCCTATCCTATATATATCCCAAGTTATGTATAGTTATTCATTTCAAAACACGTCGTTATGTTCTTACAAAATTCTACTGTGAATGTTAATTTCATAACTTGAATCAATGAAATATATGAACACCAATAACCAATCGCACTAAAACCACGGCCGGACAGCCAACATTTATGTCACAAAAATGTATGCTTTGCAAGCACAGTTATTTCTAACTACGCTAGACATAGTCATGTCAATGTTTAGTTATATTAATGTTTACCTCATTTTATCCCACTAGAGGTTTTTGGAATTTGGATCAAACTAACAAATAATAAACAGTCAATAAAGGAAGTACTCGCTTGTTGATATACATGGTGACTGGCAATCTGTTAGGGAGCTGCTGAGGTCATTTGCAACCAAATTACCTCATGACCCCTATCTAAATTTCAACCATTTTCGAGTAATTTGGGTTCATCATCATCATTACAACGCATCTTGTCCCACTGCTGAGCTCGGGTTTCCTCTCACACCGAGAGGGTCACAGCCAAAGTCCACCACGCTGACTAAATGCGTTGCGGGCTGGTAGATTTCATACGCCTTTGAGAATATTATGGAGATGTCCACGGTATGCAGATTTTCTCACGATGTTTTCCTTCACTGAGGCAAGTGTTAATCTGTAATAATTATATTTGTAATAGGAAGTGCGTGTAGATTTTGAACTGGTCTCCGGTGCGGAAGACTTAACTTAATACCAGTAAATTCATGAATATTATAAAAATACATTTATGATTTCTGTCAATCATTTAATTGTTTATTACAATGCATACAATTTATATGTTCTTCAGTCTTATAATTAAACATCACATAGAGATATTTTCTATCCTAATCAGTAACATCGAAATGCAGGAGTTTTGTTTGCTTTCTTATCACATTTGAGGAAATTACTGATATCAGGAATCATAAGTTATAATGAAAACAAGAACACTTAAAAATTATTTAGTAAGAACAAAAACATGTAGAGGAAATGATGAAAGAAATTAAGAGCAATTTTTGTTTTAAAAACGTGCGTAGCCGCACAATATTACAAAAGATAATTTAAGAATGATTGCTTAATTTTTACTGACCTGCAGCGAAGAAAATGCAGCATTTATATTCTACATACTCAAAAATTTATCAATTCAAAGGTCATTTAACAAGTCAACAAACAATAAATATAGCTTATATCTTATAAATCAAATTATTACACATACATGATCTTAATCCCATTGTTACTTAATATATACATACCAGACGTAACTTGGTTCAGAGCAAAATTGAGAGGTACAATGGTGATATCATCCAAGGTAAACCATCCAAAGTTACTCTAATATACAAGGAAATATCTGTATATTAGTGTACTTAATTTTATAATAAAAAAAATTGGAGATTGAATCAAACACTGTTACCTCATTATTAATCCATAGTTATGGCTTAATCACTTGTTGTACATAGCAGCACCAGCTTTTGCAAGTTGATCAGCCATTTCATTACCATGGACGCCCTGATGAGCTTCTACATAGTTCCACTTGATTTGAAGCTGATTTTGCAACAGATCCAATTCCTTAAAATCAATTTCATTCTTCACTGGCTCACCAGACTGAAGCTTCCACCCTTTTCGTTTCCAGCCTACAACAGAAATATTGATTATTAAATGAATAAAAACTTTCGTATTTTTAACTACAGAAAGTAATGTTGAGAGCTAATCAAGGTATAAGTTGTCATAAGTTTGGTTGTAAGAAATATTTGACGTTTTTTTTATTATTATAAATAAAATAAATTGATGCTTGACAAGAATCCTACTTCATAGTATGCGATGATAAATTCTTAGATGTTGTGCATATTATACCTATTCACTCTCCTCTTGAACACTCCCACATCATATGTAGTAGGGAACCTAGATAGAGGCAAGCTATTCCAGTCCTTTGCTGTGCACATCACGAGGTGACATTGATAATCACATGTTAGAATGCAAGTCTCCCACATGAGAATAGGTTCGAGACCTACATGCACTAGTAATCTGTCTATGCACAATTATATATGTTATAACAATTAGTTTACCGCACGTTTTGGTGAAGAGAACCATAATGAAGAAACTGAGAATATGCATGTGGTTAGTGGTGAACTATGTTAGTCTTGGTGTAAAAGGAAACACAAATTCATGTTTCAATGATATAATAAATATTGGAATCTCATTATCTGTCCATAACGAGAGAAAGGTATAAGTTTAGGTATATGTACTATTAAAATTTTATAGCAATTGGAACCTTGAACCTGATTAGAACCATGAAAATTAGTGTAAAATAGTAACATATTCAATTTAGTGTAAAGATTTTTATGAATTATAGTATATTTTGCAATCTTTACCTGACATCCATTTGGTAACAGAATTAATAAGAAACTTCGAGTCTGTGTTAATGCAAAGCTTTTTTACACCATTTTGAAGTGCAATTTTAATTGCGCAAGTAGCCGCTTGTATTTCTCCACAGTTGTTTGTAGCTCGGCCAGCTACTGGCTCACTCTTGTTCCATGGATGATCATTACCCCAGTACACTCCCAGACCAGCCTTGGCGCCGCTTCTACCATTGGCTGAGCAAGCTCCGTCAGTGTACACTTGCACATATCCTTCATTATCTTGGGATAACTGAACTGACTGGTTTCTTGGGGGCTCTATCAATATAGATTTACGAACTTTGGACTTAACTGTGCTTTTCTTTATAATCTTATCAACCCCCTTTTCGAACCCTTTCAATCTTTTTTCAATGTCATCCATCTGTTTACAAATTATTGTGTTTAAATCGTCCGATTCATTGGATCCATCAGACTCGTTGTCATTGTAAGATTTGCTTTTAGATTTTGATTTCTTCTTCGGCACATCTTCCTTTTCTTTGTATGAAGTTGACGATGTATTATAAGACCTTTTATTGGTATGATTCGAAGAACTATTTGGTAAGCTAGAATTAAAGTTGTTTTTTTTTTGTTTTGGGGCTAAGCTACCACCTTCAGTAGAAATAAAGTCTTGAGCTTCAATAACTGTGTTGAATTTCTTATACCTGGCTCCAGGAAATCCTTTAACTTGTGCTTCACAATCCGGCCAAGTCATAAATATTCCAGCTGTTCGGCCTTTAGCGACTGCGTAATAAGGCATCTTCGAAAGTTTTAATTCGTATAATAAAAAATTCTTAACGTTAAATAATAAGGGACTTTGTAGACGTATCCTCCATAACATTTCAAATTCAATTCAATATGAATAAAATACTCTGAGACAATAAACTGTTCGAAAATTTCAAATCAGTCACTGTCAAGTGTCATTGTCGTATAGACATTGATAGATATTAGCGGTATTAGTATTGGAATAGGTACCGTACCGTATCTTTAGTACGTTTACATAGGGATTGTTTTTAATCTGGAAAACCACTAGACTATACTGTATCATATGTATAGACCAAATTCACTTCTAAAACGGCTTAAGCAGCTAGATATGAGAAATTTGTTACTAGATCATCTGATTTAGAAATAAATATTTAATAACTTATTAAATCCGCAGAAAAGTCTGGTGTACATGTCTTATAGCAAAGTTAAGCTGAATGGTAACTAAATAGCATTCAGAATTTCTGGAATCTTCACATCGTTATTATCTAAGGGAAAGGTATATTCTAACTTCGAAGAATTAAAGGCTGGTGTGTACAACGATGGAGTGTTTTAGGTGCGAATACAATATTGTAATTATAATCAATGGTAATCTCTTAATATATAAGTTTGTGAATTCTCTGCTAAAAGAACCCTATTTATTGTAGCCTCAAAGTTTTAGAACACGCTACTCACCATTAATAAGAACATTTGGATCTTAGGTTTAGTCTCATTGGGATTTTTACAGACAAGCTAGAGGAGTTAAGTCTAGGGAGAGACATAGGCTGTTATTATACCGTCTATACAATGATGAGTGTTCTGACAAACTATTATACTTGGTGCCATCAATCATCTTCCTCTACCGTAACATCCACATTTCCTTAACACGTGGCAATCGTCTGTTGTCCGCTTTTAGTGTTCGTTTTGGCCACGGAACTGTGGGTTATAGAATGGGTTTCCTTATGAAGTCTTTTCTCCAAGATATGATTTTGCGTTCTTTAAAAAGAGTATTACACAAATCCGTCAAGTCCGGCAACGTACTTGCGATTCCCTTGGCATTGAATGTTGATATGCGATTTTAACTAATTACCATCGAGTGCTTGGTGTGCCTGTTTTGAAAAGTTTTGTGTGTTAAAAAAAGGCAAAATGAGACTGTGCACTCTTATTTAGTGAACACCCCTTGATGAAAATACAGATTCTACATCTTGATTAGACCTTGAGTATGAGACGCGTACGTATTCGAATAAACAAGGATTTTAAGTTGAGTCGCGTGAGTTTGTTTTCAGTTTACTCACCCTATTGTGAAATTGTTAAGACTTAAATAAAATAAAACTTAATGAAATACATAATGTACTTTATTAGGATACTTAACTAGGTCTGTCATCTTCATCATTGTTTAGGTTAACACAGTAAATCACCACTAATACTCGTAAAAAATGGTATTTAGTTTATATTGTGGTTTATACTTAGGTACTTATTAATATGTACATACATTCGTGTGTAATTAATTATATATTTGCTAATACATTAAAATTATGTGGTTAAATAACTTCATATTTTTATAAAAGGTTCAAAGCAGGTGTTCAGCTGCAGCTGATTTATTTGTGTAATGCATAGATTCATGGCGGGGGTAATTTGAGTGCTTTATAGCGACTCAAACTATATGGATTGAATAACAAAATAATATTAAATATTATTTTATAAAGTGCAACATGTTTTACTCCTAAGTTTTCATCTAGAACAGAACCGCAGTAACCCCGAATGAATTGTTTAGGTTAACTTCTTTTATTACAATCAAATAAATATTCTTTATTGCCCACTGGTAACAGTAAACAGTAACTGAATCACATAAAAAGCACACAAGTACTTTACTACATAGTTAAACATTGTTTTCAAAATCGTTAAACATTATTGTTACAAACAATATTGTCAAGTGTCATCTGATCATTTTATGAAACGTGAGGGTCATAAACAGAACAGATACATAAAGTACATAATGTAAACAGACATGATAAAAGTCCACTCAAATTTAATCCGTACTTGCAGTTATACTGTGAAGAGAGTACGACTTTTGTGAGTTTGTTTATATGCGGAAAGTAATCTCCAGATGCACGGTACGGTATTGCCACGGCACCTGTTTAAAAAATTCTTTCACCATTTGAAAGGTGCAGTATTCCGAATGAACACAGATAATATATAATGTAATTTTTCAACCCGAACGAAGGCGGAATTGGGCCGTTAGTTTAATATAAATGTTTAATCAAATTTTAAATAATTTCTACTTCCATTGTAAGTTGATCTGAGCAAAAAATGTATTTGGATCGTGGAAATGTTAGAAATGGGTAACATAGAAAGGTTGAGGTAATTCGATAATACTTAATTAAATTTGCATTATTTCTACTGTCTAACAATAACATTAGGCACACAAATTTGCGTCAAAAATGTAGTCACTCCTAGAATGGATTAGGATGGATAGATTAGGTCATTAAAGTATCAAGTAAAAAAAAGTACCACCACATAACAGTCTGCTGTTACTTTGCATGACTGTGATTTTAAAATGCATTTTGGGTTTGTATTCACTAGATACATATATAAATTTTTAATATTGGTCATGGTAAAAAAATCACATCTATTAATGAATTTAAACGGATGAAAAACAGACAGTTTCTACCCAAATGTGTATAATTTCCCAATTATTTACTAGTTTCCAGTGATTATGCAATATAATAATATTATGTTCTATCAAAAATAGTGTAATGGCACGGTATTTGAATACATGATTTAGGCTGGGATAGTATTTTATCGATAGGAAACAAGATGTTACTGATAAAAATAATAATAGGATTAGCTACTAATACTACTAATAACTGGGCTTACTGACAACGTAATATCAGTCTGTTCCATTCGTGTGTATTAGGCAGTTACGTAAAATATGTTATATCAAAGTACTAATGAAGATTACATTACCATTGATATTTAACAAGTACACTGACAACACAAATGATCCAATGTGAAGAAACACATTAAATTCTTATAGAAGAAATACATTCATTTCAAACCGTACATTCATTAACCACAACACAATTGTTACCTACAGCAGAAATTCAATACGGTAACGAATAATACAGACCTAACAATTAAAATAATCAACTAAGTTATCTTAAAACACCTAAGATTATTAGGTATTTAAACATACCGTAAATTTTAATAAAATTAATCAAGATAACAGGACACAACATATTAATAAAATTTGTTAAACATTACGAACAATCGTTTTGGTTAATTATTGGTAAAGATTAATGCACTGATCTGTACTTGAGACAAAGGCTTTACAATTCAAATACGTCGGGAGCGGCGCGAGTGGCGGAATCCATGAGCGGGTTTTATAAACTCACGGACACAGTGATGGCGGACAATTGCGCCGACTCTTCTGCGCGACGAGCGAGCGATGCCGCCACTGCTGGTGGAAGAACAAAAGCATCCTTGTCTTTGCCGACATGCTATTTTCGTGCTGCATTAGCTTTTCCGCTAACACATCGTGCTGTTACAATATTCAAAAGTATATTGCACGCCAATCTTATTTGCTCCTTTTTTAACTACGCCGACATTTAAAATTAGCACGTAAAATGGCGTGCACCCTTGCATCTTCTAGTAACACTCTAAATATCATACTGCTCATAGATCAGAGCTGCGTCGTCTGCATCCGCTCCCGCTCCCGCTCCCGCTCCCGCTCCCGCTCCCGCTCCCGCTCCCGCTCCCGCTGTACTTAAACGTTTACGGTTAACAATGACTAGTTTAATTAGTATGCAAGAACAAGAAGAAAAGTTCAACGAACGGTATTTAATGCCGCGATGATAACAGTTAAGGAGGCACAATGATCAATGCTTAGACGTATTACGCCAACACATGCTAATTTTGTCTTAAGTTAAAAACAATCGCGTTTCAATCACAAAATTTTAATATAAAATTTAATAATAAAATTATTCTAATCGTAACGATAGGTACCTAAGAACCAAACGCGATACATCCATCAGTTAAGTTTAGGTGATTTCTGTCATTTTACTAACAACCCAACATTCTTTGGTGGTCACAAACATTTTTTTCGTAGAAAATAAAACATGAATATGGTAGACCGTCAATTAGCTCGTAATTCAGCACCCTGTAGACTAGAGAAAAATGTAAGACCTACCTAGCATTACCTACAAGCGAACTATATACAGCTGCTGCCCTTCCAGACTTGTCACTACATGTGCCAATAACGGATCAACATGAAACGGCGGCTTGGTAAACAAATGCACATTACAATAATTACAAGTGTCCTTTTAAATTTTCATCGCGACAGAGTATTTATGGAGTTAAAAGGATGTTTTGTTAAAATTTGCGGTCAAATTGTTTATGACGATTAAGTATGCGTTCAACGGCGGGGTTTGTTACCAGGGGGCTTTCGACCCCTTCGAGTCCCGAATTTCCCACGCATAAGTCCGTGCTCCTAGGCGTCGCACGCCGCGTAGGAAGGTAGACATCATTGAAGGTATTCTTCTTGTGTTCGAAGTTTAGCTTACGTATACAACTCAGCGGAACGCATAATCCGGCTTTTGAGACGATCGATTCGACTAAGTGATTTATAAACTGGTAGCCGATTGATAAATAATCTTTCATTCGCGTGTACCATGACTGATACATAGAATTAAAATGAACTCATGTGTATATTTAGGATACGCTTTTATCCGCCCATGTCACTGAACGTAATTCAGCGTGATGTGGAAAAATAGCTAATTTTGTAGAAGGAATTTTGTAAAGTAAGTTTTCATATAATTTGTTGCAAAGATTTAAAAATTTAAGTGCATAAAAACGGGAGAAACAGAAACTCTTATGATTTATTGACACTACTTGTTGACAGATGAAGCAATCATAATTGCGTAAACGTTATAGATTCAAGCAAGATCCGATTGCTTGTGTTTCAACGTTTATTAACTAAAAGGAATCAAATAAGTTAAACCAAGTAATAGCAATACAAAACTAGTTATTTCTAATTAATGTAGTTAATAATGTTTTCTATATACGATTTAATTAGTGTTGTATTGGCGATCGTGATTGACGTGTTGGGTATCACTCACTCAGGCCCCAATTAATTATTGAAAGGATATACTTCACTAAGCGCGTTGTCGGCCGCCAATTTCATGTTCCGGCTTTATTAGCACGATTTAGAATTGACCGTTGCCCACATGATGAAGAATTGAAAATTCGCGATAACAATGATACCTCTTCAAATGAAGATGAAAATAGACAGTAAGTAATAATTCACCTGTCGCAATCGCTGGTTTTATCCAAGATTGGTTAAATTTAGTAAAATCAAGTAAATATCTGACCATAGACTTAATTAAATTATCTCTCTAAACTAATAATTTTACCATAAACAAAATTAGATATACCATAAAATAGGTATTTATATTATATCTTGATCATAAGTTGTCGAGATATTCTAAAAAAAAAAACCCAAATGGCCCGTTCAAAATCATTTTAGTTACAGAAAATCACTTAAAAAATTCGCGCGCTTTGTTCTAACAGATTAACCAACTGATTTTAAATACGTACATCTATCTAAGGAGGCTCAAAGAAACTTATATAGGTACGCGAAACATAAATGTGGATGGTTCCACGAATTTGCACACGCCAATCGCGGTATACTTACACCGTCCGCATCGATGTTCAACTCGCGACAAACTATTGCGTGAAGTACTCTTTAACAAAAAAAAAAGATATATTGTATCACTTAACATGAACGAATCTTGGCCTGGACACGCGCGCGCATGTTGAGCCAGTCTCACACCAAGACATGTAGAGGCAGCTGAATTTGTTCTACAAAAATTTAAGTATCTACCACGCTACGCTGGTCATCACACTAACAACTCGAAGATGACGTACGCTACGAATTTTGATACTAACATAATTTCTATCTCGAAATATACGTAGGTTAACAAGATGCGACGCTACATCTGACCCTTATCAAAAATATTTTCTATTCTAAAATATCTGTGCGTGTTTCTTTAATTGAATATAATGAGTAAAGCATAGATTAACGAGTATAAAGAGATGGTGAGTAGATTAATAACGGATGAGATACAATATCTATCTCATTCGTTTTCTTTGTTGCATACGGCAAATCTCGGTGAGAGAATGAGATAGACGTACTTAAAATTTTACTTTCTTTAATTTCTTATTTTTATACGATCCATCTCATTACACTCTTAAGTCTATGGAGTAAAGCATTCGGATGTGACGGTAATTTTAAAGCCTTAATGCATCTAATATGAACTGTCAAAAATATCTATTTCTTATGGATGGAGCTTTGATATGAGCTATACAAATGTCGACGGAAGAACGATGTACGTGTGGTGGCCATTCTGTAACCTAATGTATGTATATTTGATTTTTCGTGCAAATTTTACTTACCCATACCATCGCTTGAACGGAGTTTTTTGATTACAGTAACAATGTTCGCGTTAAATACTAATTATAGTTTTCGTGAAAATACTTGATCGGTAGGCGATAGATATTAGCACACATTGACGATACCAAAGTAATTTATTACTTATACAAGTTCCTCAATTCCAACAACTCGACGAGAGCCTTAAAACGAACTATTACTTGATATGCTTATCTACTTTGAGACGTAATGTGTCGACAGAAGAATAATCGGTCCGGTAAATATACAACTGGTAAAATGCCGTCACTAAACACGATGTTAAAACACACCAAATTGTTCCGTATAACGAACGTCCTTTAACACCTTACACACCCTACGCTAATCTAGAAGTCCAAACCGTCTAGTCTTACTTCACAAGGCACGTATCGACCTCTAAGGATACGTTGAAAAAATATGCCTCTCCGTATCAAACGTAACATAAAGTGTAACCATTCAATCGTTTAAACATTAAAGTCCGTTTGTCCACTGATTGCACGTGTATATAAGATCTTTGGCGTTGACTGAGTTCATTTATTGCATCCGACAAAAACAATGTCGTAACCACGCGGTCTATATGGAGCATTCGTCGCTGTCGCGCGCGTAGTCTTCCTCGTCTTCTTCATGGTTCCGGGGGCTGTTCTTCTTCACCTTGGCGGAGACGACGCCCGTGTTCACCTTGCTGAACAAGCTGCTCCGGTTCAACCTCGACATCTCTTTCTGAGGGCCGAGTCTCTCCGCGACGGCCCGTTCGTAGTTATCGGAGATCTTATTGACGCCATTTACGGGGCTCGTGACGGGCGATTTGGTGGTGGTTTTGATAGGGGACGACGTCGCAGTCTTCTTCGCGTCAGCCTTATCGAATAGAGAACCGCTCGTCGCCGCAGTGTACGAGGGAGGGTCCTTAGCGTGCGCACCGCTAGAGTTCAATATATGCGAGTATAGGAAGCTATTATTACCGAAGCCGGCGTACCTGTTGTCCAGTTTGCCGTTCATCATCATAAGGCTCACAGGCTTTTCAGGGGGGATGGGCTTTTCCATTTTCCTTTCGGCGATACCGTTTTTGTTAGCCGCACCTTGAGCCCATCTGTCGGTGTTGCCGATTGAGTAAATCGAGCTGAGATTGACGAAGCCACCCGAAGTGGTGGTCGGGTGCTGTCGTGAAACTCCGGCGACGCAAGGTACCTCTCTGCCCCGTCCCGCGGGTATTCCCTCGCTCAGCGTAGACTCTTCCACGCTCGAGTCCTCGACAACTTCCGTGTTGGTGACGTCATCGAGGTTGGGCGACAAGCAGTCCTCGTCCGTTTCATCGTACGAGCTGAAATTGATACGCAATATTAGCGCACTGAATATAATCCGAGTTCGATTTTTAAGTTATATGTACTGAATGCAACAGATTGAACAATCCATTTTATTGTTAGTCGCGTCATGCCCGAGTACGTTGTCAATGAAATTATTATTAACAAACAAAAGCTTTAATCGTGTGTGAACGGATTGTGATGGTTTAGATATTGCAGGGGAATAAATAAAACGTTTCATCAGTTAGGCAGACAACGACC
>PDGT01000047.1:2559942-2613655 GCA_003671415.1 Megathymus violae | reverse complement strand
CAATAACAATGACGTTCATAAGTGTATTTACTGACACACACACACACACACAATAACAATGACGTTCATAAGTGTATTTACTGACACACACACACACACAATACCAATGACGTTCATAAGTGTATTTACTGACACACACACACACAATAACAATGACGTTCATAAGTGTATTTACTGACACACACACACACACACAATAACAATGACGTTCATAAGTGTATTTACTGACACACACACACACACACAATAACAATGACGTTCATAAGTGTATTTACTGAATAACTATATGATTAAATGATTTTGAATTTTGAATTTGATATTGAATTTGAATAAAAATGCAGCGATCATTGTCCTCGTGGCTGCCATTATAGCTTTAGTTAGTTACCGTGCGGTCACGTGCTTCCTGGGTGGGCCACTTCCGCTCATGGAATATGGGTTACACGTGACGTGTAAAAGTTTCGAAGTGTTACCGAAACGAAACTACGATTCGGCATGTCCTTCAATGTGGAGAAATAGCAATGCGAAGTCCATTATGTCAAGCAAGCACTCTGCTGTAGGCCGGTAATGATGTGTCAAATATAGAAAAGAAAGATCTTTCTGTGGTCAAATACGACTAAAGGGTCTATAAATTATGCAAAAAGGTCTAGTACATGAAATATTTTAAACAACATCAGAAAAACCAAAGATATAGAATTATAAACAAGTGTAATCGTAATATCGATTCTTCTTTCGTGTGCAAAATATTAAATGATAAGTCTAGAAGTGGGTGAAAATTAAATTAAAGGATTTTGACCTATACAGATCGACCATATAATTCGTGTGAAATAATATCATTAAATAAATCCATCTACATTTCTGGATCTTTTCGAATTTTCCTAAAACAATCTAATGTTGCCAAATTCGGCGTCAAAAGCGTATAAACATAAGTCAGGAGGTAAACAAGTCCGCCAAACCGTGACGCCCTTTGATTTTTTGTCCTTCTCTGCATTGTCTCCCTAAATGCGTTTTCATTGTGACGGCATGTCAGTCCCTGTCCGAGGTCGTCGACCTCGGAACTGGGTCACATCGCCTTTACCCGTATTTATAGCCAATGGACAACGACTATGACATACTGGCTATTAACACAGGAAAAAACAAGATAGTGCGTCAACTTCGTAAAAAATACTAATTCTTGATTATTGTATGAATATTTTGACCCAATTGCGTACATTGATTATCGTTACACCAGGATTAAGGACGCTTCTACCTAGTAACGCGTCATTGATGAATTTGGTACTACAGATGTGGATGGATAGCGGTGGTCACTAACCATCAGATGGCTCGTCTGCCAAAAATTCCAAACTAGATTACCTTAAAAATAATTTAAAATGACATTAACTTACAACAAAATATATGACTGTATATTATAAAATATCAATTTGAATAAAAACTAATAAATTTATTTCTTAATGCGACATTAAATTATAAACTAATTAAGATTAATTCGTTAGAATCATTCCCATATTCCCAAGTATTATGATATTACTGTGTGTGACGTAATCTTAGTCGTGACGTCAACATAACCTTCTTTTGTAGTTATTATTTAAGAAGTATGGAACTTTATTCGTTCTTTAGGTCCAAACATTCGGTATTTGTGGTATGCCCTGCTAAAAAACGGACGAGACGCCAGGTCTATGCTGTTGGCGTGTGCTGTGGGGTCGTTGTATGCTTATCTACATCGAAGCAAGAGATAATTAATTTGTAAAATGCACATACTTTGAAAAATATGAGGTACGTGCAGGATTCGAACTCGCGTCTCCCGTGTGAGAAACCACAACGCTTTAATAAAAATAATCTTAGGGGAAAGCACTTAACGATTTAAGCAGGCAGTGATTAATTTATTACATTTTCGTAAATAATCTAATTTTATAAGGTTCGTCAATTTTCGGGGGGGGTCATGATATCAACGACCTCACCCACCTCTCGGGCCGCGGCCGACATGAGTAAGCGACGCGAGAGCGAGGTACTAGTAAATAACGAAATGTTAATGCTAACCTACTGTTCGTGTTTTACTGTGTAACAACGTCCCTGTTGTTATGCAACTAGGAACCGGCTAATTGCTTAGCCAGCCTATAAAACTGTTTAGGAAGTCAACTTTAATAGGGTTAAGAGGAGACCGCGTAGGAAGATAATAATCAACCACTTTGAAACTACAATTAGGGGATAGTTATCGAACTCTCCTTTTTTTATTACGCCGAAAATTGACATGAATGCCTGCGCGATAATTCTGTAATCTCACAGACGAAACTCATAGCTGATTTCGCAGTGTGATTATAATAATTAATTATATATTTATACATTAATAATAAACATTATAGTATATTTAACCATAATAAATTGTTTATACAATGTTTCTTGGTATTATTATTTAGGTAAGCATTCGTTGGCCTGATTGTATAACTTTTCCAGATTTTAATATAGTTATGAATAAGTAATGCCCTTATACAAATTTTTCATACTTTGTTTTCTATAATTGTTGTGGTAATTTTTTGTGATTAATTTAAACATGTATGTAGTTAATTAAATAAATAAACGTTTGGGAAGACGATCTGAAATATTGAAAAGTATATAAGAGCTCAAATATAATAAGAAGAAGAGAAATGTGTGTTAAAGACAAATAATTGTAATGTTAACACTGTTAATTATCACCAAATACTATGAAATATAATTGTATTATAAATTGGTAAATTGTAACTCAACCGAAGGGCACTTTAATTAATCTATTCCAGATTTTGTTCGGTATAAAACAAATAACTCCGTAACCCAATTGGTAGTGACCCTGCGTGCTTAGCGATGGGTATCGGGTTTGATTCCAAACCGGAGCAGACATTTATGTGACACGTATATGTTTGTTCTCGGATCATGGGTGTTTGAGATGTCATAATTGTGTATGTCTATGCCTCCCGCAACACGGAGTCCTAGTGCGGGGTGTGAGTGTGTGAACGTTTAATTTTAATATTATTAATTAAGCCTTGTTGTAAGAACCTTTGCCATATACGTTGGCCACTCATCATCATTACAACCCATAATTGTTCAACTTTTAGGCTTTGATCTCATCGTACAATAAAAGGGGTTGGTTATTATGCATTACCGATCTCGAACGGAGCAGCGCGGCGAAGTATGCTCTTGGTCATAATAATTTCCTCAGTATTGCGTGGATGTACGCAACTAGGTCGATGATCGGTGAACTAACATTATGTATTTATATCCATAGTACCATAGTAGTGAAATGTGGACAATCCACGACGAGTTCAGTTAAAATTATATTTCACCTAAGTTGTCAAAGTAAAAGGAAATGCTCCATATTTTTATTGCAACGTAAGAAAAGATAAGATACGATAAGATAAACAAAAGATAAGGCGTCTTTCAATAAATTTAGTGTCTCTAAAAATAATAATCATGTGACTTTAATCAGATGGAGTATTTTATCACCTGGAGTATGTTTACATACTCCAAAGGAGTATGGGACATATTATAATTACTAACGAATGCAGATATTACACTTTTTAATGTTTAGAATATCCTTATGTTGTCTCTGTCTCGCTTAGCTACACAATTTGGTATACTTTGAGCTTAATAGGCAAGCTTCATTACTCGGTCGGTTCGAAAGTGATAACTTTTTAATATGATACTTTCTATCTAATTGCTTGGCTTCAGCCCTCCGGCGAAGCAATAATACGTGTTCTATAATGTCAATAAGAAATATTTTATGGTCCTAGTACAGTGGCCAAATTAGTTAGCTAGTGATGTTACAGTTTGAGTGAATGATGTAAACAAATCACAGACTAAATAATAATAATGAAAGATTTAATACAGATTAAAATGTTAAACAGATCTGCCTATTTAATATTAGCTTAAAAATTTTCTTGAAAATAAGACTATAATTTGAATTTATTATAAACATCAAATCATTTATTCACGTTAATAATCTTCATTAAAACTGAAATCTTTTTGGTAGTTGGTTAATATTGCAGGATTTAAATATTAATACCTTAACAAATTGCAATGTGTGTACAAGTATCCGAGAAAGATGAATGATTGTAAGGAGTGACCGGTGAGTGCATGGAAGCTGATTGGAGCGCTGTGAAAAATGATCGGAATGAGAGGAGTGCCTGGTGACGGGAAAAGTTTGTTTGCTGAGAACTAACAAGGTATGAGGTGTGAGACTGAGGCGAATATAAGGTGCAAATATTTAAAGTAATATTATAAGGTTAAGGAACAGTTAAATATAACGTCGTATCACTGTTACCAAATTGTTCCCATTCTCAGCCTATATAAAAATCATTCTATTAGCATTAATCTTTTTGATTTAACATCACAATGAAACACATTTTTTACCTGTCATGTCTCACTTGGTTTTCATGTACTGAGCGGCATTCGATTGATTGCTCTGTACGACAACTTGGCTACTCTATAACGATCTTTGAAGTGCTTTGTGATTTAGTCCGCCGGCTGCCGTGAAATGGCTGCCAAGTGTGAAATAATTCACAAAAAAAATGTATGGCCAGTAATATGATATTTTACATGTTTCAGCATTATAAATGGGTGTACGAATATCATCGGAACCTCGACCGTTGTTACGCAGGACATATGACGAGCAAAGGTGTTCGGCTTGGAGTGGAGAATGAATGAAGCCTTCATGAACACCCCAAACCAAATAGCATAATATAACGTTAAGTAGTTATTACAGTTATGGTTCACATTAAAATCTTATTGTTTCTTTATGTAATATTTGCGAAGTAGACATAATAACTCAACTGATTATTTATTCTTAGAATGATAATTATGTTGATGATATGTTGTTCATGATGCAATATGTTATGTTACCTTGTGTTAATGTCAAAAACAACTGAAAGTTGAATTTTATAATATTTAAAGGAAAATTATATTAAATTTACTATTTTTTGCCATAATGCAATTATAATCTAATCGTAACGCCAATTATTATACATTACCTTATGCACTATAATTCTTATTCCTATTTTTATACATATAAATCCCTAAAAAAAATATATTTCAATTTGGAACTATTATAAGATTTTACATTCTAAAAACAGCTACTTCTTTTATTTACCTGACATACCACACAAAAAGGCATCTGATAGATTTTTATCACGAATCGATTTGCCTAAATGTTGTTCAATTTCATTCACCGAATATCATTCACCATTCAGTAATAGGCAATTGTTACATCACTATATCGACTAATTAGGGTTTGGTTATAAATGTTCTCAGTGATAAAGAAATATATGTATATGACATTGGCGGAAAAAAAATAGTTTCTGTGAATGTGAATGTATATTATACAATATAATAATTTAATGAGTAAGTTGTTCGGCTCGATATTGGATATATTACAACATGTAATATTAAGATTATACCCACCATACAAAATCGAGTCGACACAATTCGTAGGTAGCGAGATTGAGAAGTTATAACTCACAATGAAATAACAACGTATATTTTTGAAATATATTCTAAATTAACATAATCCATGATCCTAACCTATCCTTATAATCTCCATTCCCAATCCTTCATAAAAGGTTAATAAATAAAATAGACTGAACAATCCAATATGTCAACAATACCCTAATGTCGCGCAGTGTTTGCCTGAAGTTTCTACACCAGCCTTCCAGAGTTTCGTATTATAATAATTTATCTCATTCATAATTGCTGTCTTTGCGCGTATTAACATTAGAAATATATTATTTAGATATATTGTTGTGGCATGTTTTGATAGAATTCCGCTAACATACGACTTCGCGACGAACTAGATTAGAAAAAATTAGCGGCGCAACCGTAGCGTGAATAATCATATAATATTCTATTGTAGGGATTTCTAATATGGCCAAGAGACCCCTTTTGCAAAACGAAGCGACACCTTAGACCCCCATAGCGAAATTACTTAAAAAATTCTTTTAAAAGCCGAAAAAATTAAAACAAAACACATAACATTACCGGGGGTCGTTTTTAGACTTCGTCGATGCCTAAAATCAGTTTTCGTTTTGTCGACGCCTAAGAAATCGATTTCGACCCCCCAGGGGTCGTATCGACCACTTTGGGAATCCCTGCTCTATAGCAATCCTAATAATAGTATATTTTTTATCACCTATACTCTGAAAGTAAGTTTTATTAATTTTAAATATCGACCGTAAATGCGATTTACCGCCTATGTTATGTAATTAATTTTGGCAATCGATTCATCACCTCGAGTATCTACGTCAATTAATTAACGTTGATATGACCAATCTATACAATTAAAATTTTAACTGATTTCTATTTTTCTCATAGATTCGAGGAAAACAATTAATTTGGCGTTTATTAACGCAATAAAACCCATAATAATTGTTGTTAGAATTTTTTGTCTGATTGTCTTTAAGCGCTAATCTTAGAAACGATTAAACAGATTTCGTAAAGGGTTCACCAATGTGTTGCAGTAGGGATCATTTAAATTTTAAAATTCGATTCATTTCATTACGTCTATAAGTAAAAACGTATATATTAACATATTTACAATAAAAACACTGAGAAAAACCTATTCATAAAACAATGCAGGTGCCATTTCTAAGCGTACTTTTTTTGAGGGCGGTTTACTTGTATGGAAATATAATGTACGATGCCCAGAACCACATCATGTTGTTATGCAACATACTGCATTTAACTAGTGAATATCCGATTGATATTTTTTGCTTCCTCGCATTTGTAATATAAAGTAATATTGGACTCGGTTGTAAGTTAGACACACTTTGTTCATCAACCTACTTTTTTATCTTGGAATCAGCTTGAACAATTCTTATAGCGTTAAACTTTCCAATTAGAGCCATACAGTCAAAGCTTTAAACTGAATTATAGCCAACACTAACTATCTAACTATCTTAGCATCAATCTTAAATTTTGTTTGCTTCGAGCGGATTGCCTAGTTTGCAAATGAGACGTCTTGATTTCTTGCACTAGGAATGTTTGCAGACTCTAAATATGGTTTGCATAAGCAACAAGATTATACGAAAGGTGTCCGTAAAAGGCGACGTACAATTGTCTAAAGGCATGACGAATAGAAAAAACTCGCAACTCGCTATCCGTGATGCTACGTGTTGTACTAACTGTGCCCGAAAATGACGAGGATTCGATTTCAAATCGAAACGATACGTTAGGATAGTAAAATAAATGATCGCTAACATACTCGTATTCAAGCGGAATAGCGTAACTAGCATTCTCTGTTTTATTGGCACGAACAACCATTACAGCAAATAAGTAAGTCCCAAAAAAATATTATTGTCGCGCGTTGATTAAATCCGCTTTTTTCATTCGTTCTATAACATATTATTCTGTACACATTACCTAAGTATCAGTAGTAGTGATTTAGAAGGTTTTGACATTATTTGATTTAATCAATAAATGATTTGGTTCTGTGTAATAAACAGGTCTGTACGTGTTTTATTATAGTAACTTCCATATTTGTTTGACCAAAGATAATTTAACCAAAGTAAATGTATGACGGTGGAGTCAAGAGCCCCGCTCGATGTCACAATTCAGTGACGTACGAGACGCAAAAATTAACGTTGTCGTCTTGCATTGGCTGTTGCGTTGATATTTTACTTACAACGAAACCCATAGGAATCAAATCTATTTGATTTCATAAACGAATGGTTTCTAAAAACAAAAATATTGAAAAAACTTAAAAAGCTGTCAACAACGTTCGATACTACATTTACCAATTTTTCTCCTCAAAGAACATTGTACCCCAAGGCCGATAATTCTGCTCAAATTCTCCACAAAATACCTTTTAGTATATTTTCGCTCAACAAAATAAATACGAGCCGTCGGATCTTTTAAGCTTTTAAGTAATTGGCAAAATTGCTGGAGTCCGCGGCGATAATAACGTTTAGAGATAAAAAGATTAGGTAATTTTTAATGAAGGGTGTTATGATCACTGAAAATATAATTAGCAAAATTCCAGCCGAATTTAATAGACTTCAATAAGAGGCGTTAGATGTAATAAAAACAAGGGGGTTTTACAATGATTTGTAGGAAATGTATTTCTCATTATTATTTTGCATTACGTTGCGAAAAGCAATATCTTCCTCATAAGTAATAACATCGTAGACAGGTGACTGCAAACAAAATTTGTCATCCAACACTCAGCTACTCGGTAATTAACTTTGTAAGATATGACATACGTCAAGTGTTACCGGTAAAATCGTGTCGTGGAATATTGTAAATCTCGATGTGAAACAAATTCCAACAAGTAGTATCTGTTGTCTATTTTTATTATTTTCTTTTTTTTTTGTTTTTATTTTACAAACTACTAAATACTTTTACTACTAAGCGAGCAAACAAAATTCGTTTGGATATCCTCTCTTTAATCCTATATATACATATATTTGGTAACAACACAATTGTTATAGGTATTGTATTTTGAATTCAAAGATAAAATATTTTCTCAACTACTGTCACAGTATAACAAATTTGAAATTTAGTTATAAATTTAGAGAATTTGCAAATCCAAAGTCGGGTATATACTGTGAATGTTTTTGCAGTTAACATTTTGGAGTAAATAAAACATGTATAAAAGACGCTGCTGTGCAAAGACCTTCCACGCTATTCGTTGGCCGATTAAAATAGTTCGTTAGGCTGTACTGGTAGAAAAATGAAAAGCCTCATATAAAGCATAAAAATGGCGCATTGTAAATAAATGACGACAGTGCTTTGTGAACCGGACAACAGGCAGTTATATATCAAAGTGGTAACTATCGTATTCACAATATGTAGGTCAGTGTTTCAAGAGGGTTTATGGTTTTCACTGTATAATTATCAACACCTCCTCTGTCTGTAAGACTGAAATTCATTCGAATTTTATCAAAAGATAGAGTGATTCACTGGAAGTTTTATATGGTTCGGTGGCGATGCTACTGACTACTGGCGTACTAATCAAGTCTTTCTCTTCCTTGATCGCTGATTATCATATGACAGGATATATAACTCTCCGGGTATTCATTGGGGGTGGTGACCCTTACTGTCAGATGGCCTGTCTGTTCGTTTGTTAATTAATTATATAAAAAAAATGTAGCATCGCTAGGTTTGATCAAAAGTCTTCGGACGGCTTCATTCGGCATCATCGTTGAGGACAACTTCCTATAGCATAGTGTAGAGCACCTAACTGGTGTTTCATTGATAGAGTCGTAAGGAGCGACTGAGCATGATTAATAGCCATAGAAAAACAAAACAACATGATTATGATCTCGCTCAACAACTTCCTCGACTGAATACGGAACGATTGGCACAATGGCCGTAGGAGGCCATTTGTATTGTCATTTGCATGCTGTAATATCCGTGAGAATTCTCCCACGTCCAACAATATTAAGTACAAATAAACGAAGAGTTTTTAAGTTAGAATAACTTATACTGCCAAAAAAATAGATACACATAAACATAGAGCCTCGGATAAAAACGAAACATTTTACGTAGCTTGTAAATTAATCATTAATATACAGAATAAAACAAAGGCATCAAAGGTTCTGCATGTGTAAATGTGGTAATCTCAAAAGTTGTTGCTAATAGATACAATGATTCACGAAACATGGAAAATGTAATACTAGCCCGATAAAAATGAATTTAGGATAAACGATCCTTACGTTCACAAATACTACCCGCACGTGACACAATTATTATGTTTTTACTTCTTAGTAGCGACCCGCCCCGGTCCACCCTTCACACGGATGCGATTTACCAAATGAGAAGTGCCCTAAGCAAAAAAAACACTAAGTTTCTATATTTATTTTACACCATGTCCCTTTTAGACATTTATGTTTCATATCTCAGTGGTGTAGTTTGTGCGTTATCTGTCAATTAGTGCATCGAGAACGGATTTATCCAACTAAATCTTTCACTGGACAGAATTGTCAAAGTGAACGTCACATTTTTATCATGAGATTTTCATACAAAAACACCATTCTAATTTTCGTGATGTATATGTATGTGATGGTAAGTAATCACCGTCGCCCATGGACATCAGCCAGATAAAAGGTATCCACTGATACGTTTTCAGCCAGGAAATGATAAGAATGGAGGTTTTACTTCATACAAACCTTGTCCTGACACTTATGAACACGACAAAAGATCAGTCAAGTCGGTCAAGCCGTTCTCGTGTGATGATTTGATTTTATTTTTGTAGAGGACAGACAGAGATTATTTTTCACAGATTGTAGTTATTTGCGATTCAGCGGAATTTTAATATTGAGCTATAGTGTAACTGGTTCATATTTGCGCTCATTTAAGATCTACATTCATTTGCATCCTTGTGGTGTCATCCTGGTAAATTAAATTATTTTAATGTTCTATTTCAGTTAACATTAAAATCTCTTTTTATACATTGGGTTTCCTAACTAAATATATATTTAATAGGATCATTGGAGTTTCTCGATGTCACATTCGATTTTCTCCGAATCCAATGAACGCAAATAGTCAAAATTTATGACACATGAGTTCACTGACCCAATTAAGGCGGGGGTTAATTTTGCGGTTTGAATAAGAAATAAAAAATCTTGTGAAGTGCATCATACGACTTATATAAATGTGGTTTGTTTGTTTATCCTTTACTAATATTCATACAATACTTTATTGCAATCCATAAATAATAAATAAGTACGTTCCATTACTCTCCCATTTTAAGCCAGATTTAATATCTTCATCGACTCGTAGAAGGCTGCGTTGAACATTTCAATTTTGCTGTTATTCAACAGTACAAGATGCAATTTTGCATTCCACTGAACACAATCATACTTATGTAACTATATCTAGACATTCAGAACTATTCAAAGATGTTTAGGAATTCAGAATCAACAAGAATTTAATTTTGCAGACTTTATACAATTATATAACCTTACCTTTTAACATTGAAGGTTTGTATGTCTGAATGTATATTACTGGAAATAAACGTTTTACACACTCACACGTTACTGCAAATACCATGAGTAAAAGGTTTTATTTTCAATTATATAAACCTTACCTTTTCTGGACTAACGTGGTCATACGATAATAAATATCTATTATCATTATCAGAGCTCGTAACTGTCCCATTGTAGGTCTCAGACCTCCTTCCATAACATGACGGGTAAAAGACATCGATTACCTCGCTGAATGTCGGTTTCCTGAACCCCCGCTCTCAGGAATCTGACGATCAAATTACTAGGGTATGCTACTTATGTTTATAGCTACAACAATCCTCGAAGATACGTTGGCCTGACATAATGGTTACTATTTTTACTATAGGCTACAGTAATGTAACCTGAATCACGCTATCGAAGTTTCTTTAAATTACTGTCATACGTACAACTTTTTAACTTGGAACAATCTGCTACTAGGCAGGCACGTAATTATCTAATGTGACTGGAGATTTCATAATGTTACCTAAGTTGAAAGGTATTTACAATTTTCAGATCGTCAACGACTGTAACGAAATAAAAACTTCGTTCATTGACAATTGACAATAAAAATGCATCTACCAATTGGGCCTGTCTGAGAGAAATTGCCAAATTTGCGAAGATAGGAAGATTTTAATCTAAATTGTTATTAAACGCGACCCCGTAAATTACAGTAAAAGTGACAAGTAAAGAAAGGCTCTATAAAATTAGTTAAAAATAGTAGTGTATATTTTTAGTTAATAAAATCGAAATAAAGCTTGGTAAATAAATATGTTTAGAGAGAGTGCATACTTTGAGATAATATCACAGGGCAGGGATGACGACGGTTCTTGTAAAGAACTTGTTACAACAACTCAAACTAACTGAAATATGCGGCACAATAGTCCGTACGATGTATTAGTTATGTTGCAAACTTTAGTAAAACCTACACATCTTCATACACTTCCAAACCTGTTCGCATTACAACATTCATGTCGTTCTTAGTGTTTGTTCTCTTGTGCAAGCTTTCATATAATAGACGTATTGACGCCAAGTATGGGTAGCTTATCATACCAAAAGTTCAGTCGTGATCTAGTAATGAGGCAATGTTCAGATCACAGATATGTTTATTGGCTCGTATTATTATGAGGTGATAGATTAATGGATAGCTGATAAGTTTTACGATATGCCATTAATATTAATAAAAGTTATATAAGAACAAAATATATGTATTACATACATGTTCGGTCCTGTAACAAATTGGAAAGGAATGTATCAGCAAAATTTCGTGACAATCAAATTCAATGTGAATCAAGAGAACCTCTTCAAATTTAATGAAGGCAGGCAATTAGCAACCTTAGATTTGACTGTATCCTCCTGATCTGGGAACCTGTGATCCAATCCTACATGTTTCATTAATTTTTAATCACAATTTATTTTGCTGTCCCTTTTTAATATCAACCTTTTGTAATAATAAAAGGCATTAAGAGTATTACGTGACATCTATGATTTTTTTTTCATATTCTGATTTGAAATAAGTTATCGTTTGCTTTGATGCAAGAAAACATCGTGAAAAAACCAGATCAGTAGAATTGTTTATAATGTTGAGAACATTGATCACTGATTATGATTATGTAATGTGTGAAGTCTGGCAATTGTTGGTTCAAATTCTTTACTAGTTAAGTTTAGGAGCAGACGCGAAGCCAGCGACGTGATAATCATGGATTATAACAGTATTAAGTAATAAAGTAATTACATAAAAATATATTTAAATTATATGTTTCGTTATTACTTTATACATAATATTTAAATCAAGGCTACAATAATCAATAATTAATTATATTCTAATTCTAACGATAAATCAATCAACCTAACGTCTGATTGCTTTTTGTGATGACCGAGATGGTATCAAGATTAATGTAACAAGGTCGTAAGAAAGGAAAGTATGCCAGCGTATAGTGTAATATGTAGAGGTTTCTGATAGACTTTTTCTTATTTTAAAGCTAAGTATTTTACTGTAACTTTATCATAAACATTAAGTAAGCATTGTGTATGCTTTATAGAGGCATAATAGGCTTGTAACGGTACTTATAAGGGCACTCTAGTATTCATTTTTCTAAAATGCATCGACGTTTTTACTAAAAAAAATATAAAATTCAATACAGTAGTCGTATTTGTAGCATTTGGTATTCTATTTTTGAAATCATATTTAATTACAGTCTTATTCAGTTAAAGTATAACTGAGAATCGTGACAGAACACAATAAATTCTGTGAGCAAAAGCAATTTTAATATGAAACGAGTTTATTAAATCTTTTGTAATTGAGGACGCTGTAATTTTGAAAAAAAACCTGATCCGATTAATATGATACCAGATTAATATGGTTCAAAACCTAAATTGTATAATAGTTATGTAAATTTACTAAGTTTTCTTTTTCTGTATGTATTTTAATCTATAACAAATTGCCAAGAAAACTAGTAGATGAGATGGATAGCAATTTAAAAAACCAGGAGTAACGATTTTGTAATTTAAATATGTTTTTGTAATGCTAAAATGATTAGGCTTGAATAATAACGTTGTTAATAACAACTATGATATGTAAATATATGAGTTACACAATTTTCTACGCCCTTCCAGAGATATGTATGTAAACGCTTTAGCAGTCGTATATTAATTGGTATACATTGGTATAAATGAAAATGCAGGAGTGCGCTCCGCTTTCCTCCACAATATTGTTAGCTTTTTTATTTGGGTTAACACGTATTTACTTATCCTTATTAACTGTTTATTTTTAGTATAACATTATTCTAATAATTTTTTTACTCTAAGGATTGATTTATTAAGAAACTAGGTCATCTTTAAATGGTGTTAGTCGTTTCCGCTTGTAATCTATACGTAAAAAAATCAAGTGTCGCATGCATGAAAGGTCTCGTCCAAGATGAAGACAGCGTCTCGACTTATTTGGCTGATTTTTGGTATTGTGTTTATAATTGTTAGGACAACGTTTATATAAAACAGTTTATTTGGTAAATCCACCAGTTAATTCGGAACGTTTTCTGGTCTTTTTGTATGAAAATTTCAATAAAAAATATGGCAGGCACTCTTACAGTTCTGTTTAATGAATTCCGTTAGCTTTTTTTATGTAAAAGATGGGCAAACATGCATACGGCCCACCTGATGGCAAGTGGTCACCGTCGCCCATGGACACGTGCAGCGGAGCTGCAAGTGCATTACCAGCCTTGAAGGATACTATAGACACTCTTTTTGAAGAACCTTAAACTTTTTAAACTTTCACCGTAAACTTTTTAAAGCTAAATTATATTTAATACTTTTTTGCGAAGTGCTCTTCTCATTTTCATCCTAATTAAACTGCACCCGCGTAAAGTTGGCGTTTGTCGCTAGTTTTAATTTAGAAAGTGACATTTTCAGTGACATTGGTCGTCTGAAAGTTTTCTTTTCTATTTATTATTTAAAATTATTTATTTATTATTAAAAATCCATTATATTAATCCATATATATTTGACGATCCCATAGCCCAGTTGGTAGTGAACCTGCCTGCCGAGCGAGGGGTCCCGGGTTCGATTCCCGGCCGGGGCAGACATTTGTGTGACAGATAAATGTTTTTTCTCGGGTCATGAGTGTTTGTGATGTCACATATAAGTATGTCCATGCCACCCGCAACACAGGGAATCCTAGTGCGGGGGTGTGAGTGTGTAAAGCCGAGGAGTGTGATAAGAACTATGAATGTTTGTGACGTGTTTTTTGCTATTATAATCTCACTTACCTACTAACACGTTACAATGTGCTCGGCGCTCAGTTTTGTTATGATCGTAATACGATTCATTCTCCTCCACACATAGCCGACCAGTCTTAAATGAGACTGTTCGTATCTTCAGATTGCAGTACATTAGACGCACTGAACGTCAAAACAGTAAGGGCAGGCCCAGAATAACGAGACGAGGCGCGTCGGACGCTTTGGCAGCCGGCCAACTCGCATGCACTTGCTCTGCAGTTTTAGCCCCAATCTGATATCTTGAACTATGACTGACTGGTCGAATTCTGAACACATACAAATTTTTATTTTCGCCCGAGGCGATTTGGAGGATTCTGGACACATGCGAACTTTCTGATATCCTGTACTATGTCACTATGGACCATGACAATTGAGGTTAGATAAGTTTTGTGTAATATCCTGTACCTACTATGATGGACAGGACGAATTCTAAACATATACCCATACTTTATGATTGGAACTACGTGTACTGGACGAACAATGAACACATGAATTTATTGACTTAAGCATACACGTATAAGCTATTCTATCATCATTACTGCCCGATTTGGAAAGGTAGGGAAGAACATATATGGGTATAGTCATAATGTTGGCAAGGCCAAGTGTTGAATTACAAATGATGTATTATGTAATGTTATGTTCATATATGTTATGGAGAACTTTCATCGCTAGTAACATAATCATTATCATGCACCGGAGGGCACTTCAAGTCATTGATACCTTATAGCTAGATAGCAGCCTTGTGTGATATCATCGGGCGCCGTAAGAACGTTTGAATTTAGGTACGCGTCATGCCTCCCCAAGGAAAGACTTAATGAACCGGTAATGAGTTAACTAATTTGAAATGCAACCACGTAATTCAAGAGGCGTAAGTACTTACAAATAAAATATTTTTAGTTATTGATTACAACATTAGACTTGCTAATAACATCAGAATAGTAAGGGTAGACTCAGAATAATATGTATGTATTGAATGTTTTAGAAAATTTCCAATTTTAGTACTATTACGATGCAGTTATTAGAAGTCTTTTGCTATCTAAGATGTATCTGACACCAGCTTCAGTTCATACAAAAGGCTATAGCGCTACATAGATATCAAACGTTTTATGAATCGTTCTGAAAAGAAGGCAAGATACGATTATCAATCAGAAAAAAAATCTAACTAAAAGTAATACGGGGTCTCTGTATTTGGAAGAGCTTTTTCCTGACTGAACTTTTTAGAGTTACTGTTTAGATATTCTTTACTTTTTATTAAAGACAGGTTATTTACAGGATAACTCGCGCGTCTTTGTCGCACCCGATTTTCACTGAATAAACTGGACATAATAATTGAATTTTGGTTCTCGTATGGATATTGTTTCGTCAATAACAAACGCATACCGTACAAAAAATTTTTTTAACTTTGAGGATTACATTTTTTTGTAGGTTTTTATCTATATAAGCAATAGACAACATACTATTGGCCCCTCATTTATGAAATTAATGTACAGAAATATAGGGAATATAGGTACTATACACTCATAAGTTAATAGAAAAACCTAACCTAACATACACTATATCTGAAAATTTTATAACATGTCTATTATATGGAACCCTCAATCACTACAGGTCTATAGCGTTACATGATTGCATGTTAAATTGATGGAAACTGATGATTGGGTGTAGTTTTATTATACAAGTTTGAGTTTGAAGGACGTCTACTGACATTCACACGGGAAATATGTAAAGTTAGATTGCTTAAACAAAATTTAAAGTGCATTTTGTCAATCATAAAATAACAAATATTAAAATTACAAAAAGCTACTTACTTCAATGTACATTATTTTTCACAAAATGGTAATTTCAGAAAACAATTCTTAAAATATAATTTCTTTGTATAGCACCCAAACATAACTCGGGGTTTACATAACAGGGGTATATTGAGTACATTCTTAACAGTATGTTATAATTAATTCTTTACAATACGGCCATTATACTGCGCCTTGAAGATGAAGATATTTTGTCTAATTTGCTTGTTCATTTATTTTTTCTCTTACTCTTCGCAGGGTCCTCAACCCAAAGGTCGGTTGGTAGAAAAAAACCTCTTTTATGCTCTGCCCGTTTAATATCAAATAATATTAACTAAGTATCTATAATAAAATGTATTATGTTTTAATCAGTAAGACCGATGTGCTGTTCTATGTCGGTTATGATGACATCGCGTAAGAATTCGCAAACGTGAATTTTACATTTTAGCAGTAAAATACTAATCATCTCTATTTATGGTGCCGTTATACTGAAAACGCACGCTGGTGCTAATGATGTGTTGAAGAGGCAGATGTAAGTTCTGTAATACGCGAACTCGCCTACATGCTACATGGGCTGTGTCATAAATAAAGCTATTTCACCTTAAGGCTACACTGCAACTATCTCGTAGGGATATTCTGTTTTCTGTTGTCGAAAGGAGGGAGAACAATGACAATCAATACTTTTGATAAACGCTGACTTTTTTCTATCATAATATCTTTTGCAATTATTATATGAATAATCGATTCTAGGTTTTGTTTATGTATATGGAGAATTTTAACTTATGCGGACAGTTTTATTTTTCTAACTTAATGAAACAAATAAATTTTGACATTGGAAATGTCTTTTCGTTCGCTCCAGTGTAAACTTCGATTTCACGAAAAAGTGCGATCCCCTTATATCTCGGAGAGTTGTAAGATTTGATATTCAAAAAAGCTCAAAAGAGCGTATTCACGAGAGCTGGGAGGTGCAAAAAAAATCATTCGAGCAAGTCAAAAAAGGAAAAAGGTATGACCGAAATAGTGGAAAAAATTTTTTTTTCCGAATTTTTGATTTCGGCGCTCGATATTTTGGAAACGAAAAATGATATCAAAAATTTGAAATAAATTCCCCTGGAAAATTTAGTCAGCTACAATTGCAGCCTAAAACAAAGACGATCGGTTTAAGATTTTGCCCTGTAGGCTAACCTTTTTAAAAAAATATTTTTTCGAATTCCGTAGATTCATTTCCAATGTGCTCGATAATCATTTGAGGCACGAAATTTGTGAGTTTTTTTCAGTAATCTGAAAATCAATCTCAAACACAGTTGATTTTAAAGCATTTTATAAGTGTGTATTTCTTTAAAATCAAACACGACCTCACACTAAAGACTGGTATTGAGTGGGTCGGAAATACCTTTGGTGTAACGGATGTGAATGTGCGCAGGGAGCACTCAGGTGATCTGAATTCGTTTGTCAGCCCTGAACTTAATAAAAACTATTGAAGGCATTTTATAGACGCAATTTAATTTTTCATAACTGTGAAATTGATTCGTAGCAATAACTCGGGATATTCTATTTACCACGAGATGACAGGGAAACCCAACCTTGGATGTCGTCCAAAATCGGAATATTTTTTTGAGGAGACTTATTGAGTTTTGTTGAGCCGACCGGTATACGGACTGAATTGCTCATATTTGTCATGGTTGGGCTTATTGATTCTGTAAGCATGTTTTTCGCTATATTTATGTAGAAACATGTCTTTGCCATATTGGTACCTATTCATTTTTTATTCAACTAAATCCTACTTTTATTTCCTGCCAAATAGCTTATGTGAAATATATAATTTTTCCATTCTACTTCATTAACCGATTGTCTATATTTATTGTAATAATTTGCTATTAATCTATACTAATAAACAGTTGTAACGGGGTTAATCTGTACAATAAATATTGATTGAATTTGAATATAAGTAGGCTGTTTTGTTAACATAGAAGTCAACATATTTTTGTAAAGAAAAAGAAAATCAGTGATTTTACCAAAATAATAGATTGGGTCATTCAATAACAATAATTAACAGTTAAATAGAAATACTTGTATTAAGTAGTAAATTACCGTGTATCACACACGATCGTGAAACAAGAAATAGGCATAATTTGTCTTCATATCGCCTTCAAAAGGTTCAGTGTTCTTTAATGGGATTTGGAGTTCGTTTTTCTGATATGGTTCCAAAGTTGATACGTGAGTAACCCATTGGAACTTATAAGCGACGCGTTAAAACACAGCTTATAGGTAAAGGATGTTATAGTATAGATGAATATATTAACGAAAACAACGCCTGGAAGTAATAGTGTCGAAAACCGTGCCGCGCAGGTTTAAACTTCTTTTGTAATTACCATGTGTTGTTTTAAAAGATGTGCTGAGGAGTTTCTTCCGCCATTTCTTCTACTCATTGTTAAAGCACATTTTCGAAACGGTACTAGAAAATAACGTGTATAAGTATATTTACAGATTAACTAAATCATTAAATGATTTTGAATTTGAAGGATGAAGTCAGCTACATTAACATTAAAAAATATCTATTAAGTATGGATTCGGCCCTGTTACAATTTATTGTTAGCATAGTTTAATAAAAGTGTTTAAAATCCAATAAAACTGTATTCATTTCACTGCTCATTGCCATGCGCCATCAGATTATATGATAGACTTTAGTTTTATTAACTGCTGCTTTGTGCTAAACGAGCAAAGCATTATATCAATGAATTATTTATAAGATTGCTTAGTTTTCCCTGTATCGTTATGAACATCCTAGGCAATACATTTTTGATAACCAATTTAAGACTAACCTTTCTCTTTCGGAGTACTCTAAGAGTATTGAATCTTTAATTAACCTCGTCTATGACGCTTTTGTGTTTTACCCACTTATTATTTAAGTGTTTTCTGAAGTAGCTTGTTCACGTTGTGGCCTACATTCCTTTTGACTGACTCGTATTATTCATGTGAATCTTGCCTTGAGGCATTGACGCGTAAATTCTGTGATAGTATTTATTTATATCCCATTGACCTTACTAACTCAGTTTAAAAGAAATGTAAACTGCGCAATCGACGTTTTACTAATGATACATACATGGACAGGAAAAGTGTCTAATGATTATATTATATGTTTAACATCAAGTCTACTCGGTATCAAGAAGGCTTAGTGTTCAACCACGCGGCTCCAAAGTGTTTCGTAGAGATATTGATGGCCATCCGATTGACGAAGTGACGAATCCTTGAAGTCCCCGGACATAATTTGACAATTGCTAAGATCTCCAATAAAGTCTGCGCACATTAAGAATACATTAAAGTGTAAATGTTGGCTCTCGAACATGATAATGTAGTCTTGTTTACGTATTCGTGCATTTCGTATTCCTGTTTAAGTATTCGTGAAACAAGAATATAAATCTAATAGAATGTAATAACCTTAAATGATATATGTATTACTTTGGCTGTTACATGTACCATTGATATATATTGAACTGTACAGTCGTTCATAGTTGTAGTAAGCTTGTTAGGGTACTGAATGAATATTTGATTGAAATATATTTGTTGTAAACTCCATGTTCTTAAGTTGTGTTCCGCATGCTGGAATGGCGTTGTGATTAAAAATTATTCGGATTAATTTGCATGCGATGTAATTATTGACAAATTATCATGTAAATATTGACAAATAATGATGTAAATAGTAACAAATTCTACCGAAAGGTGCGCGTAATACTGAAAAAAAATTACATATTTCCGTATGATCAACAAGTCACAAGAAATGTTTGGGGGTTACTTGTCTCTTACTGGTTGTATCTATATAAATTGCCTTTATGGTAATCCATCGTCAAAGTAAAGTTTTAAAAGGGTCACTTAATATGATTCAATGAATTAAAATCCTATTGATGAATATGAACTGACGGCTCTCCAGCAATACAAAAGAGGTTTCTGCCCTGCTAGCACAGCTGTCACTCATGTCATGTACATTGTCTATAAAAAAACACTCGTATTTTACGAAGATCAAGTAATGGATAGTGTAAGTACAAAAATAAATAGTACAGTAAATTCTATTGCCATATTGAAAAGATCGAAATTTATTTTTGACACAATTGTCGATTTCAAAAACCCAAATCATTGTTTTTTTTTATTTCTATTATATTTTAAACAAAATTTCATCCTTGATTTTGATTTATATACATTTATATCGTTCTTTGATGGACTATGATATGGCTGTTATGCGTTGTAAATTGAGACGTGTTAGTAATTTAACATACCTGACTATTTGGAAATGTAGCGAAGGCGGACTGCACTTTATGTAGGGCGTGGTCCTGTTGATGTCCTGGGGGTGGTCTTCCCTTGGGAAAGTGGAACCGGGGTATCACCCGCGCGGGAGCCCCACTCCGCACCGACCTCTGGAGGGTGGTGTGCGCAGGCGCTGACGCAGGCTTCGGAGGTGTGGATGCCGCGTAACTCTGTAAATATTTATTTTTTTAAGAAACATGGTTTGTATTTAATTTATTAGCGAGTCTATAGGCCACGGGTCTCCTAAAGAAGGCCTGAGCGTATTGCATAGAACGCAGCCGATCAGAGGATCGGATTGGTTCCATGTCCGTCCCGGTTATCTTGACATACGATAAGCTATATCGAACGTCTTCGTCTGACATAATTTTTTTGTTGTTATTATTAAAAAAAAAATATCCATAACATTTAATAAAATCTCTTTAGTAATATTTGAAACGTTTTTGTAGTTGCACAGTCGAGTAAAAAAGTTGCTTGTACAAAGAAACTGGGGCATGTCTAATGATCATGATATAAACTAGCCTTTGCTTAGCCCATGTTCGTATCATTTGACATTTATGTATGTTGTTGAACAAAGGTTTCTTTTTCTAATTCTTAATGTCTGTTTTTTCTCCAGTTGTACGATACAATAAGAACTATATTCTTTGTAGGTATAGACTTGTATTATTATTACCAATATTTGCTATGAGCACATACTATTGTAACGATTGTTTCGCGATATATATATCAATGAAAAATCTACACCGTATTTCTTTTATCTAAACTACTACTCGTAGCTGCAAAAAAATTGTGTTTTTCTTTGATGAAATGTTGAAATTCTTTTAACGTTTTAACAAAATTACAAATCGATTATGGAAATTCAAATTCGTAGGTATAAATTTCGTCAAAATTTTTCTTTGGTATTTTATACCTCGTTGAAAAATTTGGTCAAATGTAGACTCGATGGGTTGTTAAAGTACGACGGGGGAAAATCAATTATTCGCGTTTATTATTTAAATCCTAGCACCAATATGCATCAAAGCATGTATCTATTAAGAAAATACCCCAAATGTTTAGGCATAATGTTGAACGTTTGTCAACACGTCGGGATGCCTTCAGTGTTGTAGACATTCATTAGCGAATGTGCTGACATACCATCAAGGGCTCATCTGCCACTTTGTAGGTTACAGATATAAAAAAAAAATACGATTGCTTCTTTTTAGTAAAATAAAAATCATTTCAAGAAAAGTAACGGTTAAAATGCAACTGGATTAAATTATTATAACAGTTTTATAGTATCGAATCAATTTTGTAGAGTACATGTTGTATTTATGGAGATAAGAATCTTATAGTTACTAAACAATATACAAAGTAAATGTTTCCCGATTTCACAAGGTCACAAATATTGCCTATGAAATAAAATAAATAACTAAATGTTTACACATTGATACTTTGCACTGGGATCCCCTCTGTGTTGCGAGTGGCATAGACATACACAAATATGACATCATAAACACCTATGACCCGAGAACAAATATTTATGTGTCACATAGACGTCAGCCCCGGCCGGGAATCGAACGTGAGACCCCTCGGTCGGCAGGCAGGGTCACTACCAACTGGGCTATAGGGTCGTATGAAATAAAAATAACGATAGCTGTTAGAAACATTGTTAAACCATTACTTAAATCAATTAGAAGATCCATGCGAACGAAGCTGCAGGCGCCTGCTAATTAATGAACGTTAACACGCCCATATCCCCCCGGCCTACATTTTGATGCCAGTCGAAATAGAATAAATAGCTGAAAATTAATTTTTATTATTGTCTCTCAGAATTTTTTTACCCTAACTGGGAATCAAACCCAGGTAGGTCCTTTGCTCGGTAAGTAGGATACATAGTAATAGTATCTATGGACAGCTAGTGATTTTTATTATGTTACTTTTAATCCAGGGAGAGTTTCAATAGTCTATTTTGTTTTGTTGTCTATAGTATACGGATTCTAAATGGGCCAGATTGCCAAGCCCATGCACCTATCGGTCGGGTATTGGCACACCCGTTAAACGGTTTGGTAAGCCTTGGCCTACAATCTACGGTGCTACCACAG
Source organism: Megathymus violae (assembly GCA_003671415.1). Lineage (NCBI taxonomy): Eukaryota > Metazoa > Arthropoda > Insecta > Lepidoptera > Hesperiidae > Megathymus > Megathymus violae. Next base: position 2,590,760 of record PDGT01000047.1, on the reverse strand, counting down.
TGTAAGAAGTTTCAGAGGTTTTCTGCCTTTGACGTTGGGCGAAAAGCCGTCACTGTTTAGGTATTGCGCTACGTTGACAAGGTTGTCACATGATACAAAAAATTGTAATAACGAAATGATTATAGTGTAGTGTATAATTTCGTAACCCGCTTACTTTAGAAATTTGTGGTTGGAAAAGTATTTTAAAAACAGTTTAATTTCATAAATAACTGCCCATTGCGTTATTCGTAACGCCATTTATTTCATGTTCTTTACAGGTCCGTTACGGTGGCAGGCTTATGACAGAATTCATTATGCTGTAGTGCTTTTTGTTTATTTTATATTAAAAAAAAACAATTATTGTATGATAGTGGATTTTTTTATGATTATTTGTTAAGTAAGCCACAAATGTCGTGTCTTGTATAACTAAACCGGGCGTGCGAATCTTGGCATGGTTCACGGGGTTTTTTGCCAAACGTCCTGGTCTACGAACGATAGTATCGGCTTGAAATTATAGCCATGCAAGAATGAAATGACACTAAAATATTTTTTATTTATTTAATAAATCAAGTACAGGCATAATTACCAATTGATACATTAATAGTGTAATTATTTCTTTAAAAAATAATTGACTCGAATTGTAAATTAACACCGGATTCGACAATTCCTTATTCAGCATGTGAACATTTACCAAAATTGAAGGGTACTAGACAAAAATTTGCAGTTAGTAGTAGCAATCCGTCTGTGGATTTTCGAATTGAACTGTAGTATTGTTTGAGGTTTTTTTTATACTTGACAACCCTGCAACTTAGTACTGGGCGCTCGGCGAACAATTCGTAGCGGTTTCGACTCTTGGGTGGGGTAGACATTTGTTACTCAGATTTTTATTTTATACGATATCTTATTTGCAATATGTGTGTGTATGTTTGTGTTCCAGCCACCCATGACACAGGAAATCGCATTATGTGTGTGACTGTATGTGTATCAGTGAGTGTTAGAGCGTTTATTTATTTATGGTCGCAGGCTGAATGCCGCATGATTTCTAGTTTCGTAAGTAAAGGTAAAAAATATTTTTACTTGCTTTTTCAGAGCCTGTAATCATTATGTACTTCGTTGGTGAAGTGTTGTGCCTGCGACCCGCCGTTTCTAAGGACTGCGGGGAAAATTATGCGTAAATATTCACGTCAAGTGAATCGTAAATGTGTCGCGAACTTAATTATTGAAGATTAAGACCAAATATTACAACTTACAAAAAAATATTCAAACGACGTGGTTAGTGAGTTTTTAAGACTATCAGGCAAATATTATAACTTGGCTTCATAAGAAAATATAATGCTATAATGCTATGACCTAACGTCTCAAATAGCAGCAAGAGTAAGATCTTGATTAATATTCTTTATCAGTTGTAATAACACGAATTGAGGAATATTTCAAATGGCTTAATAATTCTTATTACAAAAATATACGTCATATCTCGAACATTCTTCAACAGACTTTTTATGGAAGCTGAGAATGAAAACAAAATAGCTATTGTTTTCAGATCGTGTTGAAAATTTCTCTCCCTATTTTGCCATTAAATAATAAAAAAATGACGAATGTGTTTATTATTTAATTATATAGCCACTGATTACATACAATAATTGTTTTTTAAATATATCCAACTCTGACTTTATTGAAAAAAGCATTTGAATAAATTTAATAGTATATATGCTAACTTTCTCTCTATATTATTTTAGAACAAAGAATAATCTACGATCGTTTAGCCGCCTAATCAGCGATTAGTCCCGGCAAGTCATTTCACGTTAATACAATTCTAATATCTTCTTCAATTCACTCACGAAAGTCCACATAAATATTGCGTTTACCTAAAATATGCTGGATTCGCTGTATTCTACCGGTTGAAAATTTATATTGCGATCACTTGTGCAGCACCACCAATCGAAATTTTTTATAAACTAACTTTATATCATTCTACTTTTGTTTCTTTGCCACCGCCTTAATTTTGTCTACGTTGAAATGTTTTGAACGTATTGCAGTTGCAATGTCAGTGAGTAGTTAATAGACGAGGTTCCCCACTACCTTATTGGTCGTCAACGCATCGGCGATGCTGTTGTAACGAATGTCTATTAGAGGGGGTCAATCGAGGCCCGTTTGCTCATGTCAATTTTCGGATTTCTTCATAATCACGTTCGTATAAAATGTCCGAAGTAGTGACTAAGGTACTCTGCATTGCATACCAATGAACGATTGTTTTGTCCCGCTCTCAAACAAACAAAACAATAGGACCAAACATGCAGAATTACAAACACTTGTTATTGTTAAAAAACGAACATGAAACAGAGAGAGAATTACATTCCAGCCTGAGCTACAAATATGAGATTGAAGTTGGAATGGGCCTGGAATGGAGGTGTATTTTAAGCTAAGCTCTTACTTTTTTGTTCTTAATGTCAAGTTCAAAGAAACAAGGTTCAGATATGTTAAGAATCCAATAAGACAAATAAAGCATAGCGGAATATCAATGATTTTAACAGCGTTTTGCAAAAGGGAAAAAAAATTCCGAGACGAAGCTGTTGTATAGTTATCTATACATATGATAAAATTCTAACTGATCGCTTTCTGTATATTAAGGATACATGCGAAAAACTACTATTAGAGGCCTTAATTAACGCAATAGAACCCAAAACAATAGCTGTTAGAATTTTTGGCTGTCTGTGCGTTTGTTCGCGTTAATCTTAGAAACGGCTTATCCGATTTCATTACGGTTATCACGAATGTATTGCAATAAGCGTCACTTAAAGTTCGTTTGATTTCAATCCATGCATTAATTAAAAAGTTATGAATTAACATATGTATTTCTAATTCAGACAACGAGAAAACCCAGTCCGAAAATGTTGCGGATGGTTTTTGTAAGCGTAAGGTAGTTTTTCTGAAGCGAAGCGAGGGCAGTTTTCTAGTTGATAATAATTATACAACGCATTTTGGTTTAAGAAGTGTTCATTGCTTTGCCTAAGTAATTTATCATCAGCGTAAAATTTCATGAGATAGAACATAAAAAATACAAACTAATACAATTAATTTAACATATGTAATACAAAATCTGAAAAGATCATTTCTATTTTAAAATGAGGGTAATATACACAGTTTATAATACAGGAACAGACAAACGTCTCTCCTTGGATCGTGATCGCTTCTGATGTCTCACTTATACATATACATACGTTCGTGCCAACGCAACAACAGCACCACGCAATCGTACTGAGTGTGGGAACGTTCATTGTTTATTGATTTAAATAAATTAAAAAAAACAAATATTGTTGAACTGCCAATTATGCTGGTAACCCGCACTCGCTTTGGTTTCGAAATAATCCATTTTCAGGAATGAAAACTGTCTCAAATTACGACTCATAAAATAAGTTCTACATGCGCCAAGAGTTATTCAAATCTGTTCAGTGATTTAAGTGTTATATGTACTGACAGACAGACAGACAAAATATCCAAAAATATATGTTTAGGCTTCTATATAAATAACAAAGTTTCATAAAAATATCCGATGTACAGATTCAGCTCCGTTACAGTTTTATTATTAGTAAAGGTACATGAGTGTAGATGTATTGAAACCCAAAAATAGTCAGTACGCAATGTAGCCATTTAATAAAATCTTGGAACTGATTTCTTTGCACCTACAAGCTTACACACAGTGTTAAATTGAGATCGTACATCACTACAACACTAAGTATATGCCCAAGTAGTTTTGAAATTGGTTCCTAATTGCGGTCGCTGGGAGAAGCTGGGGCTTGTGTAGTTAAGATATCGAGGCTAGTTTAAGAAGTAGTTTGTTACCCGAATTTAAAAAATAAATCTCGAATACATTGCCCTGTCGCTTAGTGTTGTCATTGAGTTACGTCGAAGTGAATATTCTGTTCATTACAATCCATAACTGTCTCACTGTTGGATCAATCAAAAAGAGAGGGCTTAAGTCTATCATGCTGATAAGTTAAAATTGTTGAAGCTAATACGTAGACTTCAAGTATATTCGAGAAAATAGCATAACATAACATAGCATCACCCTAATAAACTAAATTATTTTTCACTAAATTTTCTTTTTACACAAGGAATTAATGAAAACAGCAATTATTTCAATAATAATTACAAATTTAAAAATGATTTGTGTGTTTCACTCATTTTTTCTTTAGTCCTGGAATTTGAAAAAAAAAACTTGATATTTCTCACGCGCCATAACAACAATTCTGAAATGTCAACAAATTTATCACTTAATTAAAATGTACAATGACTTATTACAAAGTAAAAGAGCTTTTGTTTGAATTATATAACTGTTATAATTTTTGTAGCAATTTAACAATTCGTAATTATATCACACATTATAATAAATTCCAGCCACTGTTAAATAATTTACTTCAACCAAGATTTTAAAATTATTAGAATTTTGCCTATCGAAGCTTACTGGCAATCAAATCGATCTATACGAGTACAACTATCAATTCGATTATTCATAATGATCGCTTAATGACGTTTCATCAAAAAACTTCGGTTTGCCATTAGAAAGGTTAACGTGAAAGCAGGAAAATTCAAATCGATTCTCGTTCTAATGGGTCAATTAAACTTTCCTTTAGTTGTGAGACTTCAAAAAGTTTCTATTTGATAACCGATTACAATATTTATTGGAAAAAAAAATCACGCAACATTAGTTGCAGTACTTGCCACCAAATCAAAAAAACAAAAGATCTAAATTCCTCTTCATAAAGCAATTAGGGTAAATTTACATATTTTGGGATCCCTCCTAGTAACTTTATGTAAAACAGTAATAGAGGAGTTCCTTCTTCGTTGTTGTCTTCTTATTTATTATATTTATGTGTATAGTAGGATTAAGTAATTAAATAATAAAGTATTTACCGTTCAGAAAGATGGTATAGCTGTATTTTAAATTGTTGAAGTGACGTGAAACATAGCAAAATGGGCACAATTCAAACATTTTTGTACATTGTGTAACTAACGAAGGAAGAACTATGTACTATAATAATAAACCGCGAACATGTATGTGGAATCCATTGTTTTATTTGGCAATCGAATCCCTTCACTTATGGTGAAATGCCTGTTTCCGTTAGATTTAGTCTTAGATATTATTAACCGTTTGGGATATACAGCAGTAACGTATTGAACGGAATTGAACGAGCAGGCAACATCGTTGACGGAGGTAGGTCCATAATGGCCGAAGGGAAGTAATCGAATGACATCGCCAACGGAATTCAGATAATCTCGTTGACAGGTGAACTGATATTCTAAAGCAGATTTAGAAGGCGGTAGATTCTCATGTCCATATCCATTAAACTATGAGACACTGGATCGCCGTACTTTCGCTGACTTATCCAATCCAAATATAGGCATGTCGATTGTTTCATTATTTTATTCATAACATCATGTCATCCTCCTTTAAGGAACATTGTGACATATGATTAATTTTGTATTGGGTATTGAAAACCGTATTACAATTTCGATTCTCAAAGTTATTATGCATCTTAAACCAAAAATCTACGTAACCAAAGCCACCATTATCAAAATACGAGTCCAAATAAGAAATCCTCTTTTATTTATGTTCCAAATGAGTCATGGATCACGAACTCGCCAATCGAAATCGTGGCACGTACAATTCGCAATGGATTCCCTCGGTACAGTATAATTATAGAGAGCGGGATTGGCGCGCGACGTCACGACTCACGACACGACCACGTGGTATAAATAGTCGCACGCGCATGTCGGCGCACTCGTTCCTCGCCAAATCGGGAAACGGCAATGGCCGATAGAGGCTAGGTTCGATGATAGATGTGGAACACGCTCGCTTCGAACTTTGTTGCCTGCAGAAGTGTAATTCTGGTAATATTTATCGATAGTTCTACATATAGGTAATCGATAATGTTAGATTACAACTACTTCGGCAGACATCTTTCTGCGAGGTATTTAAACACTAATAATTATTTTAATACGTTACTATGAGCAAAGTCTATGAATATGAAACTTGGTTTAACAAAACTGACCTCAATCATTCAAATTGTTCAGAAGATGCATCAATACTGATAAAATTACTATATAAAAAACACGTTATTGTACTAACAAATAGCCCTTTTCGCTTCAGAAAAACTACGCATGCTACTACTAATGTATAACTTTTTTATTTATGGATAGATTGCAATGAAATCTTTAAGTATTGAGTGATTTTGCAATTCTTTAGTAAAAACCAGAACGAAATCGATTAAGCCGTTTCTGAGATTAAATTCAACTCGTAGGGTTAATTCATTAATATACAAAATTCAATTAGAAATACTTAAATGAATGAGTGAGTGTATGTTAGCAGCACTTTAGAAACTGAAGCTCATGACATTTAAACCGTCGTTTTTTCTCATTAATTTAGGCATATGGACAAAATCTGTCACACGTCATCTTCTATAAGCTAAAAATACTTTAATATTAGGTACCTAATTACGAATGGCAGGATCAGGAGGCCTCAAAATGTTGGAGTTTATGTTACAAATAACCCCGTCTTATTGTGAAAGGTGACCGAAGAACACCCGGGGGCATTAATGGCCTGTGATGATACCTGTTTTATTATTTCAAATATCTTACAAAAATAATACAGACATAAGGTATGATGAGCGATATGCCCACGTCCCCGGAAAAGTAAATCGAATTAGGGCTGGTATCTCAGGCTCAATTTAACATGCCTCCGCGATTTATTTCAAGATTCCAAGCAGTATTTTTGCGGGAATTTATTGATACAAGCGACAGATCGTATCGTAATATATTTCAAGTTATTTAGGTAATGATATGGTTTAAGTGTTATGCTCTTCTAATTTCGGTTTATAAATGTTATTATCAATTAATATTAGTTAAATATTCATAGAAGCCCTTCGTAAGAAATTGTACACAAATTTACTATTATAAAATTTTTGTTTGTTTAATAAATGTTTTCATAACGGATTAAAAGTATAAAACTTTACTTCTTTATTTTTCACATTTTCATGCATTATCATCCACTTCTGAGCTATGGTCCAAGTTTCAAGTATTTCGCTCAACGAAAAGTTAGCTTATGATCAACTACAAAATTCGACACGGACAGACATACTATGTACAAGAAAGCGAGTTAATAAAAACATGGTAAAAACTGTATGAAATATATGGCGTAGTTTAAAAGAATCACAAACATACAAATTCTGAACGATACCGACTGGTTTATATTATCAATAGATTCTTGTATCGTTAACCGAAGTTAAGTAAATTTATACAAAACGCTATTAATAAATATGTAAGTACATTCTGTACGTTATTTTGCAGCATGTTTTGACGTCACAGATTAGCAAATATGAAGCTCAATAAAATCTGAATAAAGTTATTTACCGAGACAAACTCAGTAGGCACAGTTTTGAGTATGCATAATTGTCGCTAGTAAGTTAATTCTCGATTGTTATCGTTAGATAGATAGAGTTACGAACGCTTCCCAGTGTTGTCTAATAATAACTGTATTTTCGTTTTTAATATACAACGTTAGCACAAATCCACGTATCAAGTTGATCTATCGCTTCGAGGATCCGTTACGAAAGGTCAGTAAGGATAAATAAGTTTAGACAAAACGAAACGAGCAGTTAACCAGTAAGGGATAAATAGGTTACTGAAATCGGCTTTTGTCGCTTTTATTTATCGCTCAGAACACGTCTGGTTTATTTCGTGATCTTAAAACAACATGTGTAAAGACATGTCGTTGAGGACAAACTACGTCATGAATTGCTAAGAACAGTAAGAATATTAGAATAGCGTTGTGGCCGCTTGGCTATAAAACAGAAAGAGATATTAAGGTACATCATGCAGTCGTAATGTTGTCAGTGTTATTATAACGTTGTTATATTATAGTGTATTATTTCGTGTATAGTGTATTAGTATTATTATAGTGTATTATAACGTGTTGTTATTACGAGGGTCGCACTAAAAAATTTTAGAACTGGTCACTTGTAAACAATATAATAAAAAAGTAAGTTTGAATTTTGAAAATGGAACTCTTTGCTAATATTATTATTGAGTATGTATTTTATTCATTTGTCATTTGTTTGACGTTTTGGCAACAAATTGAAAATAGAGTGTGTAACGTCATTATGAATTTAGCGCGAGAAAATTTTCGTGCAATGATTTTTATGACTTTCGATGTCATTTAAGTCAACAAGAAAGTTATAATAGACTTCGATTGGTCTTTCACCATGAAGCCCCATATCGTGCCACTGTTTACAACTGGTTTGTTGAATTTAAACGTGGTCGCACTAATCTCACCGCTAATCTGCGTGAGGGACGGCCATCTACGGTGACGACTGAAGACAATATCGGTGTTGTGCGGCGTATAATATAGACTGACAAAAGAGTGACCTATCAACAGATTCGGATAAACTTAGGCATCGGTATGAGTCAAGTGCACAAAATCCTCCATGAACATTAAGCGGTCAGGAAGCTTTGGTCCGGTGGATACCTCATAATTTGATCGAGGCTCAAAAACTCCGCCAGGTTGATTGGTGCTGTGAATGGTTCAAAGATTTAACGGAAGTCACTTAAATGCTGTATTCGACATACTTACGGGTGACGAAAGCTGGATTTACTGTGATGATCCGGAAACCAAAAGGCAATCTGCTCAGTGGGTGTATCCTTCCGAAGAGTTGCCAACTAAAGTGAAGAGAGGTCTTAGCGTGGGAAAAAAGATGGTGGCCTCGTTCTTCGGAAGGACAGGTGCAACGCGACAATTGTTTTAGACGATCAAAAAACACTTTCTGCAGAGTGGTACACTGGCAAATGTTTACCATTTGTCTTGAAAAAAGTTCGGGAGAAACGACCTCGCAGTAGGATTCTCCTTCACCACGACAATGCAACGTCTCGTCGCACACCACCAGGCAAACGATCGACTATTTGGCTTCGTCAGACGTAGAATTACTGGGTCACCCGCCACATAGCCCCGATCTCACACCTTGCGATTTTTATTTATTCCCGAAAATAAAAGAAAAACTTAGAGGAATACGTTTTATAGACGCCGAGGAAGCAGTGGCTGCGTTTCAAGTGGCCGTCGAAGAGACCCTAAAGACGAATGGGCAAAGTGCTTTTCTCAGTGGTTCTATCGGATGCAGCGATGTACTGATGTGAATGGACACTATTTTGAAAAGATAATAAAACTAATTACTTGCTAGTTTGCTCAGTTTTTGATTTTCTAAGAATTTTTAGTTTGACCCTCGTATAGTCCGACCTTGAGGGAACCTTATCCACATTTTTTATATTAAACATTATCATAGTTTAATATCGAGAATGCTAAGTTTTTTTAGAATAAATAGAAACGTATAATTTTCTAAATAGATTTCAAATAGCACTCTCCGGTCAGACCTAAATATAAAATCAAACTCTACATTTTGTTGTCTTAACTTTATGTAATATGGAAATAGAAGCTTTTAATTAAATTTTAACTTATTTCATCTGTAATTCTATCAATATTCTAACTGTCTCATTACCATGAATACACAATAAACGAGCAGACAATCAGTTGGTAAACGATGGTCACTGCCGATTTTGTTAGCGATATCAGATCATCACATCAATATGTATGGCGCTGGCATATGGGACAAATCAATGACACATGTCGTCCTATTTGACATTTTGGTTTTTAATAAAATGTTACATTGTCTGGACAGAAAACGGTGGAAGAAAAGCTGCTATTGCTTCTAAATCCTAATATCAAATAGATGTTTACGTTAGATTAAATTTGTACTTATATCCATGTAACGCATTTTTGAGAATTATTAAGGCGAAAATAGACTTAAATAGCAGATAGTGCTTAAATAATAGATAATGTAATATGCAATTGTACTGCGACGTCATTTGCTAGACAATTTCCGCATTTGGTAGTCATGTCATCGGTTCAATAACATTGTTGTAGGAGACCAGTTAAATTAAACTGTGATTGTTATATCCAATTCTATTAATTGGTATTCAATAAATGCGAAACCGTGATTCGCGTTCATCAGATTGGGGACCAAATAGACTAAATTATAATGGCACGCCGCGTGCCGGGGTCCTTTTGAATTTCGTGAGATTATTGGCGACAAGAGAGCGCTTATAGTTAAATAACTAGTGTTAACCAAGCTAAGCAATTTCTGGCGAGGTCGATTATTGACAAGGTGACCGATAGTGACAAGCAAACAACAATAAACATTTACACACACACCCCCACACTTGGATTTTCTCTGTCCGAGTGGCATGGATACACAAACATGACATCGGATTATGGCCGTAACAAAATGTATTGCGCGTTTCATGTTCCATTTTAAGTTAGTCTGTGAAAATGTTTTAAATATAAATCATGTTTTTTTTTAATTGAAATCAAAATTTTACGAGACGTATAATAAACCTTACACGAAAATTCAGTATGAACTATCAATAAGCCAATATAGCATCTTATTCAAGTTCCAGAGAAGTGTTCTTGACATGACTTTTACGTGCCACCGTATACTTTTATGAAAGCATTCAGCCATTCGGCTGTTACGACCGAGCAATATCGTGTTATTGTAGCGCCGAGATGGTGAACGATTATTATAATCCACTTTCAGTCGGTACAAGGATTTTTGATCATTACGTCCCGCGTTCATATTATTGAAACCGGGTACTGGTTTGAATAAGACACATCTTTTGCTTTGACGCCAATCTACCTACTTTATAAATCTGTAGCGTGTCTGTCTGTACGTAAGTTTTATGACTCACTGATATTAATTTGACCAATTTGAAAATTTTTGTCTGTCTGTTTGCTTGTATGTCTCGTTATAACTCAAGAACGGCTTGATTGATCTTTTTGAAAATTGGTATGTAGTGAGAACACGAGATTGCGCAGATGATAGGCTATATAAAATATCAGTAAACCTAATAACGTATACAAGACAAAAAAAAAATTGTTGAACATAGCGTGGGCGTGTATGATCGTTTAACACTTTTAATTAATTGTTAACAAACACTTTACACCGGGCAAACGAAACCAGTAACAGTTCCCAGTGCGGAGAAACCGATCCCTTCGACCGCAGAATGTAAATTGTGGCATCATCCAGCGTCACTCCACTAGCTAGGCTCTGTTGTAGCACGGTGTTAGCCGAGTATCTGCGTCATCGCGGCGGTGCTGCCATCACTCGGATATCGTGCTGAGTTTCGTTTCACGTGTATATTAATGACCATCTCCGACACATATATATATATATATATAATTGTTCAACCCGAACGAAGACGGAGGGGACCGCTAGTTTGTTATAAGGATTGAATTTTTTCAGTGCGGCTGTTTTGTTCTATAAGTATCTAGTATCTATGGTTTTCTCAAAATTTTATCTAAGATTCGACAGGGGGCGCCCTTCACCATGTTCTGGGCCACCGTTGTACTTCATAACCATTTTGTTATCATTCGTAATCGTTAAGTTAAGCAACTTCAAGCGCAATAGGTACTTGGAAGGGTGAGGGCTCATAGGAAAAAACTTGAGTGCACTCGTGTAAGCATACGTTAAGCCCCTCAGTTCCATTGCTCATTAGATATGCGTTAAGAATAACTCCGGAGTCTTTCAGGTGCCGCCATAAGAACTCCGACACTTGCGTTAGCCACTAATCCGTATTGCGATTTGCCCTGAACCAGTGCGGCGGACTTCCTTCTATTTTGCGGAAAGATCTGTGTGCTGCGAATGGCTGGAACTTATCTATTAAGCAGTAAGGTTTGCTTCCAAGCACATTGGATCCTCGCAAAAACATTTGAAACAAATTGAATTTGATTCTAAGATTGTTACTGGTATAGTTGAAACCATATTCATAGTGACCAAACAAAGTTCTTATGTGGCCCGAAGGTCCCCGTCTGAGGTGACTTTACGACGGTTGTCTATCGGTGATGTCCAGAGTGACCATTGTAACTTGATCTTTCAATGCACGGAATCGCTCGAGATTTTGTTTTATCGACCGGTCACCCATCCGTCTGCTAACCACACCTGAAGTTGCAATCACTTCTTTAAGTTAATAGCAGCCTAATGGTCGCGCTGAGGTCATTCTTGTACTAATAACACTTAAATTAAATCATATCTACCTGTCGAAATTATTCTTATTATGTTCTTACATACAGATATCCGCGTAGGTAGGAAATATTCTATTTTTAAACTAATGTGACATTGACATTCGGCAGACAGTTATAATAACGGCAGATAATATTTATTGTATTTTATTTGTTACGTATTGATTTGAAAAATAAAATAATCGTCTATGGTAAGGTAAATATGAATGACACCTTCTAACTGATAGTGATTTCAAAAATTGAAACGGTATTTTGATTAGTATTTTTTTTATTTATAATCTTCATTGCACACCAATTGGTAAAAAAACATTAATAAGAAGCAATTTCTTTCAGACAACGTTATAGAGTAGAACTAAGGAAATAAAATAGAAAAATAGAGGTTAAGGTAATGGGAAATACAGTAACACACTACAGAACCACATATGGGCAGAACAGGTCAAAGAAGGTAAATGAGGTTTAAGTTGGTTCATGGGGGACTTGCTGTAGTAGTATGTCGTAAAGAACGAAGGAGTATGTTCCAGAAGCGAATGACATTAAAAAGTAACAATTTATTTTGTAAGTTGATTTTTTTCTGTGTTGCATTGCAATACAAATGTTATTAGATAAGGTGTAAAAATAAACCGTGCACCGTCGACTATGCGTTGTTAAATTATATCATTCACACAACAAATGTTACATACAAAATGAGAGTAAATTACAAATCTACAAAAGTGTTCATTTTGCCCTTTTTGCTTTATATATACATATTGGTCTACGGGTGTCCTTAGAGAAGCTATAAGCGGACAGTAGGGAGCGGTTATAATAGATACATAGCTTCATTAGTTAGACGCGTTATTTTTAACGGACGTTAGAACCTTACGAGTGCAGTACGTTTAATTTTGTTTTATGTATAGTAAAATTTTAGTAAAATTAAAGGCTTTTAGTAAAATGTAGTCAATTTATTTGGCTTCATATGATGGCTTGTAAGAATATAAACTTATAATTTAATTCTGTTGTTCTCAGGGCAGCGTTGAACGCGGTAGTTTAATATACGGCTATAGGTAGAGCCTTGTGTGAGAATTATTCATGCTAATGTGAATCGAATTGTCTGTTCCTCGATTGTAAATTTATTACAGATTTCTTTAATAAAATTACAAAAAGAAACCGTTATTATTTTGAAGAAGTAGAATTTACTAAGTGCTCCATTAAAAAAAATTACAAATAAAAAAAATTCATCTCATATTTTTCACACAACCGGGGGTTTTTTTTTGTCAAATTGAGGTGTAACGAAACGGAAACCCCGGGAACAAAAAGGAATTTCCCAAATCGATAAATAAATGACGGAGTTCTGAAATAACAAACTTAAAAATACAAATGAATTGGGAACTTATTCCTTTTTGAAATAAGGTATTGTGCTTCGTTCCTTTTTTATTTGATTGAAGCACATTCCTTGCTCATTTGGTTATATTGCAGCTGTGCTAGATGGCAAAAGTTAAATAGGGAAGACCCGGCCCAAACCTTCATACACCTGTAACAGGGCTGGTCAGCTTTTCTGTGCGCCTTGCAATCGGGTGTTTAAGGTAAAGTTGGGTTCGCAAGTCACATCAGTCGGGATTAAACTGGTCGGTACAGGGCCTAGCGATAGTTAAAAGTAGAAACCGTTCGCCATAGCCTGAGCCATTGTTTCGCAGGGCGCACTACAAATCGGGTAGGTCAGCTTGGACTTAGGGATGAATGAAGATCAACACGATCACTAACACATCAACATGTGCCTTGGCAACCTAAACAGAAGAACGTAAGAACCAACGCGACGACATTAAAAGGATGAAGAAATAAAAGTCCTTACTGAAATTGAGTAGAACTAACGATAGATTAAATGCAAAAAATAATTATAACTCAATCCATAGTCTAGTCTAATCTTGTGGGATATCTTATAAACCATGTCGATAACAACACTGGTATTGTTGAAGGTTACAGAACTAAAAATTTTGTAAGTTTGGTCTTATTATAGCATAGCATAAACGGATAAACAGGATTTTTTCAATATAAATTAATTTTTTTCGTTCTAATAGCTTCGTTGGTACAGACCCAAACTGCTAGGGGGATTCGATTCCCGGTCGAAGCAAACATTTATGTGATTGATAATTGATTGTGCTGGGATCGTGGGCGTTTATGATGTATAATTTGCGTATGTCCATGCCACCCGCAATACAGCGAGTCTTGGCGCGAGGGTGGGTGTGTGAGAGTTTTATTTTGCTGGCATTCGATTTTTATTTACTTAACGAAAGACAGAGGTCCTTATTTTGAGCCGCTGATTAAGATTGTCTATGTAAACAGCGTGTTATAGCTATATTCATTCTTCCTGCTTAATAAACAATGACAAAATTTTTGAATTCTGCATAAATTATAATAATAATCTCTTTGTCTGATTCTGCCCTGAGATATTTTCACTAATTTCGTATGCATTAAATCGGATAATGGGTAATTTGTATAAATTATACAACTAACTGATTAAATATCTATTTTCTTAATATGACCAAATGATTATACATATAATTATACATAGTAACTATTAGATGATAGGTATTTTCGAAACTCAATTTGATATCATAGAAAATTTAAATTTCAGCCGAATAACGAATTTGAAAGAATGTTATGTAAAACATTAACTTAGCTTTCCGATGCCTTGTAATTTCAGATTAGGGAAATAGAGTCAAAGACACTAATCAGACAATTAGAATGCTACTACCCTGACATGAGTTATATAACTTTTACGAATTGCATCAAGCATTAGCTAAGTATGTCTCAAGGGACTTCTCTCTTCCGTTGACGATATAATGAATACTTGGTTCCGTCCTTGGTCTGTTGCATGAAAGATTACATTGCGGACCGCATTCCACAGACCCCATGCAAAATAGCGCACAGACAGTCAAAATTTTCATTACTGCCCTCTTATTTTAATGTCCATGTTAAATTTCTTTCCTATTCCGCGGGAACGGACCCATTTCCCGGGATTAAAAGTATTCTAGATTATGACCTTATATTGTATTCGTTATACAAGCTACAACAATGTCAAATATCATCTAAATCTGTTCAGTGGTTTTAATGAGATACGTGTTCAGACTGTCTGAAAAAAAATTTTTGACGTCTATATTTATAACAAAACCGATATCTGTACATAAAATTAAAAAAAATATATGTTATGTACAGATTTAACCCCTATTAATTTTAGTATTAGAATATGTTTACGTAGATATTACTGTGTAATACGCACACTAAAGCATAGATGCCAATTTAAAAATAAGTAACAAGATAATTAACTGAATGAAGTAAGTAAGTTTTATTCCTAATATGTATATTCTATTAAATCGCATCAAAAACAATCAATTTTAATTTCAAACGTTGCCTAAATCCATTTCGCTTTAGGAAACTCATTCCTTATGTCCAGAAATAGTCCACAATGAAAACAATTATTTTATCTGGCATAATTTAAATGTCATGTTAGCCCCGTATCTTCATTCTAAAGGTTGGATTTCTCGGTACTATGTAATAGAAACGATATTCTATTGTAAAAGCTATAAACAGCACTCAACATTTTATTTAGTAATATATCTTAAGATTCATACTTACCTACAAACCTTTTTTACAAAAAATATAGTTTTATATAATATAATAAGCTAATATAAAGGGTATAAAAATAACTGCATAAATTTTTACATAGTTTATCCAATGGATTAAGCCATTCACGGTGAAGGTTTACATTGGGTATATAGGAAAAAAATATAAAAACACTTGATAAAAATGATTAACAATTGTATTTGATGCTGTTACAACTTGACATCGTAAGGATTTATCGAAGCAAAATGAGGGCGGGTTACTTGTTAATACTAAACAATAAAACCGTGAAGTGTTTTAAAAAACCAAATTATTCAAACTCACGTCTCCCGTACGTGAGAGCAATATAAAAACCACTAGGTTACAAACCACTTAAATACATTAATCGTTACATATTTGTGTGGTATATAATTTTAATTCAAAGATATCATCAACGACGAAATAACGAAACTCCTAATGTAAATAATATTTAAATTATCATCCATGCATATTTTATATGGCTACTGTAATTTTTTTTATCCATCAGTTACTATCGTGCATCATTAATAATTTTTTTAATTCGTAATTTTAATATGGTATCTTATCAATTCACACTCGAACAACTTGATGGAAAGGATCCTTGATATCTTTTCTATTACGAAGTATCACCCACGTCTTATAGTAAGCCGTTCCTGGATTTAAATGATATCGTACAAGTTAACATTGATAACAAACCTCCGAGCAAAATAGCAACTGGAAGAAACAAAAGATTTATAAGAGGCTTATTTATTACGTAGTACAATGCCACGTTAGAAAAGACGAGTATTCTTCAATCTGCATTGCAGCAAATTCGTCTTCGGCTTTTGATTATAAATATTGCCATGTATTTTCCACATGACAACTTTTCTTCGCGTCCAAATAAGTATATTACGTATTACCATACATACGGGTTATTTGCAAGATATAAGGAGTCTAGTGACCTCGTATCATGTGATATTAATCTGCTTGAAAGCTTTTAGTAGTATAAATTTCAGCGATCTCTTAGCGTAATACAAATAGCGCGAGATTGATTAAATTATAATACTGACAGGTCAGTTTTAAAACGCTCCATTATTAATTACTGTAGCCGCAGTGCAGACAGGGGAGTTATAAATAGTTCAATGAAAGTGCCGAATACTGAATTTGACTGCAGTCGTGCAGAATGGGTTTTAATCTGCTTTTTTTTCTTCTTTTATCTTTATATAATTCTAATCGTTCTGTATGAATATAATTTTAAAATTATGTAATTTTTCAATTTTGTTTACCTTCAGCTGTCAGTCAGTGTCTTTAGATTTGAGATTTTGCCCACGTTTTAAGAATTATGTATAATTATAATTAAATTGTACCTTTTAAGAATTTCATCTTGTGTTATCAATGATGAAATACGAGAACTTTAAATTTATAGCGGTAAATGTCATCAATTCGTCTCATTTTGACCTTTTCGCCAAAAATATCTTACATTCACCTAACCTCCTGATATTCTTAAACTTGTCATAAGGCAATGCCTTTTTTCTTTAAGTTCTTTGCTATTTGTTTTTTTTTATCGTTTGGAAATGCTGTTTAAATCAGGGATGTTTTATTTAATCGTTGTCTATCCCTTTTTAGTTCATATTGATTAAAAGTTTGTCTGTTAAATAAAAATACATTTCTTTACCAATAAATATATTTACCCATTCTTTTTCTAACTTTTTACAAGAGAACACTTGGTAACAGGTTTTTATAGACACTTTGTTTTGGATTGTCGGTGTATAAAGCAATTTTTTTAAATAGTATATTCGCTTCTTTTCATTCTTTATACATATATCCAATGACAGTTATATCTTTAGTTTTTGTATTTTGTCACGTAATAGGTGATTAACACCATCCTTCGATCTTTGGTTTTGCAACAAGATAGATATTAGCGACGCAATCCGGCCAAGGAGAAATCCGGCACTCTGTTGTTGTGCTCGTTTTATAAAATATGTCATTGTTGCAAGAGTTCTTTGCCTATCTGATTAGCTACCACCCTTTTTCAATTAACAATAAAATGTATTAATATGTATTGGTTGCACCGTCGCAGATCCAGTAATAAGTGAGCTCGTCGCTCAGACTAGCCTTCAACGCTTCGTTATGCGTTTAGTTCATGTCCATGCATGAACACTTCCGCCAGATGGTGCGAGTGCTCGTTTATTATGACAAAAACAACCTTCATAACTGCTATATAATTTAAAACTCAGAAAAATTATCCGCAAAGTTATTTGAAAGCAATCAGCGCCGTAAATTCTGGACAAGCCAGTTTGCCGTGACAGTTCAAATTTGGTAATTAGAGGAACTAGTCGAACGTGGAGAAGGCGAGACACTTTTTAGCTTAATTAATGACACAATCACTATATTGCTCAAATTATATGTTTTATATTATATAAGTAGTGTACGCGTAGTAGTGAAATTTCAGCTAAAATCCTTACATAACGTCTTGTTTCTAAAACGTTTTAACATTGATAACACTGAAGCCCATTTGTAAGTAGGTACCCACTCAACAAGTAAATATTTACATAAGCAACTGACTTCAATATAAATAATGTGAATTTCTTCGTTTCATCCCCTATTTTTCCTCCGAATCGGTTTATAAATAACGGAATTTTGAAGTAACACACAAATAAAAAAAAATACAAATGAATTGAGAACCTCCTCCTTTTTGAAGTCGGTTAAAACGAAATGAAATCGAATGATACACTAAAGATAAAAAGGTATCTTCTTTGTCTTTTCTTTGTATTAATAGCCGACAAACGAGCAGACGAGATACCTGATAGTAAATGGTCAACGTTACCCATGGACACCAGCAAGACCAAAGGTATCACTGATGCGTTGTCGGCCAGGAAATGAGAAGGTAAGAAAGAAAGTACTGTCTCTCAAGCCCCCAGCCGGAACACTACGAATCATTTGGCGGCTGACTGAAGCAGGAGAGTGGTAGCTAGCCAGGCTGCTTCACGGAAAGCTAATAACCAGTGATTATATTACTGACTTAATAATAATACTGATAATATAATCCTTACGCGAAGTCCTGCCACTAAGCAGGCTGGCTTCAGTCGCCTATTTCGACACCCTGTTCTGCCAGCAAATCTATTAATATTTAAATATTTATTTTTAACTTATAATTGTGTAATATTATTATTTGACGACTCTGTCGTCCAGTTGGTAACGACCCTGCCTGCCGAGCGAGGGGTCCCGGGTTCGATTCACACATTTATGTAGTAGATAAATGTTTGTTCTCCCGTCATGGGTGTTTGTAATGTCATATTTATGTATGTCCATGCCACCGGCACAAGGCAGGGTATCCTACAGCGGGGGTGTGAGTGTGTAAACGTTTATTTATTTTTTATTTTATTATAATAGTTGATTTTTGTAATGAAAATATAATTATTATATCTATTGAGTCCCTAATCCTGTAAGGGACATGTGAAGACCTCAAAGATGTATAAATCTGCCAATCCGCACTTGGCCAACATGGCACACTACGGCCTTAAATCCTCTCATTGTGAGAGCAGACCCAAGCTCAGCAGTGGGACAATTATGGATTTTAATGACAAAGTGAAATATTCACACTGCCTGAATATTATAATGTTACCTAATACACAGAAATTGTGAAGTTTTGTTTGAAAGTAAAGAAAATCTATAAAAATAAATATATATAAAAAACGGTCGTCTAAATTTACCAATTCAATTATGTTATCCTGACACTGTCTCGCTCTACGCGATCACGTGATACGTCTGTCCCGTTCGTTCATAAACCTCTATTGGGGTATGGTGTTTTGGTTTCAGTTTGTTTCAGGAAGGTGTTCGTCTGAGAACGATAAAGATAAACGATATTTTTCGGGAACAGATCTTAGTTACCTAGTTGAACTTTATTGCCCCAGTCTAGTTTGAAATATATCTGAAACGTATCTAGTGAATTAGGTGATTAGTTGAATTCTAGGGTATATTATGGTTAATTCTGTCATATTAGTTCTACTAATAAACTCAATCTCCATTTTCCGATCTTTTGTCAGACAGACAATGTTCGATCATCTTTTTTGTAATAGTAAATCAATAACTTACGAAAAAAAAATTAATGTACCATGTTTCTATAACGGACTAAAAAGCATAAAATTTTTGTTCTTTTCACATTTTCATGCATTGTCATCCTTCTGAGCTATGGTCCAAATTTCAAGTATCTAGCTTATCGGGAAGTTAGTTTAAGATCAATTATAAAATTCCACCCGGAGAGACATACAAGAAAGCGAGTTAAAAAAAAACATGATAACGTGGTAATAAATGTAAAGCAATTTTTATTGAAGTATTATTTCTATTTACTGCAAAAAGGTGTTCGAATGTTTCCTAAAATCGTACGTAAGATCTAAAGTGTAGAAAGATTATACTATCTAAATCTGTTAGTTTGGTTTTGACATTGTAACAGAATTAAGAATTATACTTATTTATATTCTTTAGGATGTTGCGTTAGCATTATTTACGAGCCTTTAAATATATCAGCGGCGTGCACAGGATTATGACACTGGGTCTGCCGCGGAGTACTCGGTCACAAAAACTTTTTCTTTTATAGATTTTTAGCATAGCCACAGCCACGCGACGGATCTCTAAGTCGGAAACCATGCCAACAGAACAAGTCTTAGATGTACTACTATTCATGTACATCTTCTACGGCAACGCAGACAAAACAACGATCGATCATCGCGGCGGAAGAAATTCTAATAAGTAAAATAATAAGCTAAAATATTATGACTACTCACCTAGTCAGCTTCAATTTTACATATTCAAGGTTCCGGTTACTTGAGATTACTATATCACCTAACACTAACCTCACAATCAAATAACATAAAAAAAAATCAACAAACGCACTAGTAAAAGCAAATCACTACAATTATTATAGAAACTCAGTAATAAACTGTTAAATGTACATACTTTCAAATGTTAAAATTTAAAATCTTTTAAGAAAACTATGAATATACTGGCACAAACGAAATAGTAAACAATGCTTGTCACATGAAAAAAGCAAAATGGCCGCCCGCGAAACATAAAAAATTTCTGCGATTTAAACAAATAAAACCTTACTAAACAAAAATGCATAATGTGCATAAGTGATTCATTAGATATATGTCTATTATTTTTATTCGGATTATAGGCAACGAACATTTCCGATTCCGACAACTGCCGAACTTCCGTAGCCTGCCGCTGGAGTCGCGGCTTTCGATATTCATGGGGTGTGCGTTTGCGAACTGTGCACGGACACCGAAATTACTGCACACATGCGAACAAATCTCCTGCGGAACGCGACGGCATGCCTTGGTAGAGTAGGTACATTATTTTGCAGCGCCGCTTGCTTGTCGCCAAACAGTTGGCAAACATAATGTTTGTGTGCTTGCAAATAGGTGCTATTTATAAAATATTAGGCGTTTTTAAGTTATTATATTTTGTTTATTCATTTATTTACTATAAATTAAAGTCATCTAAAACGTACGAACGTTTTATTAAAATATCTGTGAATGGCAAGTAAAGCACTGCATTTCTACCTACAAGGAGCACACGCCCCTGAAATATATGATCATATTTACATGGTATTCTGAAATTAAGTTAGATATATGATTGTATATACCTTTCATATGTAACGTATGTATGTAAATATAAGAAAATTAATAGCTAATTGATGTAACAATAACATACAATAGGTACCTATATAAAACAAATAAACAAACAAAATTTCGTTACATTTAATGAATATACCCTTTTAATCGACTTTGTTTCACATTATATTCAAATGATAACGATAACAACCGAAGCTGTATCGCCGTGTGTACCGCAACTACCCAACCACCTGAGCCGTCCCGACGCTTTGCCATGGCAACCATTGATCGTCCGCCATCTTGTATGCAGCCGTCTGCGACCCCGTCTATAGAGAAATCAAATACGTGCAACGTAATATGGATTCTAGAACTAAAAATATAAAAAAAATATTACAATACAAAACAAAACCCATACTTGTAAGTAATTTACTGGAACTGATTTGTATAATTTTAAATAACTTACAGTAATATGTTAAATGTACCCACACAATAGTCTTATTCATAAAACGGAATCATTTTCGGGACGTATAATTCTTCAGGTTACCAACTTAGAACCTCTTTACAACCAATGGGCATCAACTAGATATCCACTATATTCATTCAAAATCGACAACTCTTTCATAAACGATATTGGAAAACGCTTACGATAATTTTTTGCTTGAGACACTGGTAATTATAATGGTATATTTTTTAAAATTTTCGTATTTTCTCATTTTACTCTTCGGTCTTTGGAGCCCGGCCGATCTTTTGTAATGCGACATCAGGTACTCCAGCCTTTCAATATTTATATTTCTGCAGAAAATGCTCATTACACGGAATAAGTTTTGCTCTGGCGGAATTTTTATCTCTTATAATTTAGTTGGTTTCTTAAAACTTTTTGTTTAGAACGAATACATATTTAACGATGTTATTTTGTGATGGTGACGTTGATAATACGAACCCGATTATCATGTTAGCGGACTTGTAAAATAATTTTTTTTGTGGATATTTTGATATCAAATTAGTTTTAAGCCCATCAATATCGTCTAGTTCTCATCAGATCCAGTTTCAGAGGGTGACAAAAATGCACCCTAGTGCTGTTAGCCTACAAACTCGTTTATACTCCGGTGAAAGTTCCATTAATATCAGTTCAGCCGTTCCGAAAATTAGCCCGGATAACTAGAACGACATACGGACATACAAAGTTTTTTAAAGGGTTATTTATGTATTGGTATCAATAAATAATTCCACGTACGTGACAAAACGCCGTTATGTTGTGCATGTACTCGTATGTATAGATACGATAAATATAAATACGTAAAGACTTAACCTTCTATCAAATATATGTACTTCTACTTGATACTATTATCATCAGAAATTAGTAGGTACTAAGTGTCAACTATGATGCGTACAACTTATAAAATATCATACATACAGCTTGTAATTCATTTGTATATAAACGTTAGCTTGAACAGGTATACTTTCAGCGTAAAAACGGGGACTATATAATACAATTAAATTTTAATTTGCAGGAGACGCGGGCAAATTTCGATCTGGACGGCAGGCTGAAAGTAATAGTAAAAGTAGTAGTTTTAAAACACATCAAAACATTAACTCGTGCGTAATAAGGCAGAATTTCCTTTAAATCTAACGATTTACCGTACAAGTTATCCTGGATTTCCCTGTGCTACCACAAATCCAATTCACTCGAAACATTTAACCTCAGCAAAACACTTCACACTTTGCCATTCATTTTTAAAGCCAACTTAATTTTACTCTGCAGGGCAGAAGGATTTAAAAGTTCGTTGTTTGATACATATTTAATGAGATGTGAGCGACTTTATATATGCTTCAGGTAATTTTTATCCTCCTATTTGCAAGTCCGAAATGTAAATTTATCTTTTTGTTTGTAATCTTTATGCAATTTGATGTTACGTAATTGTAGCGTCATCGTATAATTATAATCTTTGTAATAAGGCCTAATCTGACACTAGCAATAAGAGTTAAAAGTTTCAAAGTTGGATAACCGTACAAGGCGCTTGGGCTCGAATTCTGTTGACTACGAAATTATGTGTGTGATCAAATTAGCTACCACTTACTTCGGTAACCAATAACTTCGGTAGCATTAATATCTCAAAATTATTTATAATAATTTAATTCAAAAACTGATCATTTAGTTCTGCTCAAAATTTCAAGTCCGTCACTCGTCAGAAAATTATTTTAAATTAGTTATAAAGTTCCGACCGAACATGCCATCAAGCAGCGAATAAATATTATTAAAATAAAATAATTAAAATGAATATATGTATAAAATGGGTACTTACATATAACATATCTCTAATTGAACTGGGAGTTGATTCGAAAAGGTTCATTAAAGAGCAGTTCAAGAGGCTTGTTTATAAAGGCTTCAACGTAAATACCCACAACTTCACGTTTAATTTCGCCTTTGAACTAAACAATATTGAAG
Organism: Megathymus violae; assembly: GCA_003671415.1. Classification (NCBI taxonomy): domain Eukaryota; kingdom Metazoa; phylum Arthropoda; class Insecta; order Lepidoptera; family Hesperiidae; genus Megathymus; species Megathymus violae. Next base: position 2,567,011 of record PDGT01000047.1, on the reverse strand, counting down.
GGTTGATTGGAAACAAAGGCAATCACACCGATACTAAATAGTATTGACAAGATAATACAATGGTACCGTATTGCTTTGTCAAGTTCATTTTAATGACATGTATACCAATACTATAAAGAGTTTGTCTGAAATAGGGTGCGTGTGTGTTTTTGGAATGTAATCTCCGAAAGCACTGCACGTTAAACAAGGTAATTGTTCACCCCAAACCAGGTCGGGGTGGGCCACTAGTAATACAACAAAATGAATATGACGGAAATTGAAACAAATAAATTTAGCTAAAGTTCAGACGGGCTACAGATGACGGTGAGTTATAAAGTATCATATTACTAGATACCATTGATATTGAGTAAGGTAAGTTTCTTGTATTAGGTATTGTGAATAAATTTTTACAAACTATGGCACATCTATACTAATATTGTAAAGAGAGTGCAAATTTTGTATGTGTGTATGCGGAGGGTAATGTCCGGAATTACGGCACTACCCCGTAGCCCAGTTGGTAGTGGCCGAGCGTGGTGTCCCGGGTTCGATTCCCGGTCGGGGCAGATATTTATGTGACAGATAAATGTTTGTTCTCGGGTCATGGGTGTTTGTGATGTGATAATTGTGTATGTCCATGCCACCCGCAACACAGGGAATCGTAGTGCGGGGGTGTGAGTGTGTGAACGTTTATTTATTTATTTTATTAAATCTCATTACCGATAATTATTACAAGTACAATACGTACTAGGCCTGTACATATATAATTGTACGTATGTAACTGAAATATAAATTATATATAGATGCTGCGCCCGTGCCGTCCGCCATCTACTCTGTGCGGCTACGAGGCCTACGGACTTATGTAACGGATCTCGTCGATTTTCACATTTTTTATTACGTAATTGAATCTATCTTTAAGCGGTAGCAAATTGTCTATACTTGTTTATTTTCCAGTTTTAATTTTTTTCTTACTAGCGGGTCACCCCGACTTTGTTCAGCTCGTACAATTCATTATAACTTTCAAATGGTAAAAGAATTTTTCAGATAGGTGCCGGGGTTTCGGCGATTACTTTCCGCATACACACAAACTCACAAAATTCGCATTCCCTCTTTACACTAGAAATAGAAAATTAGAAATGGAAAACTACATTCTTTACATTAGAAATAGAAAACATTTCTCGAACTACATCAAAATAATCACCTTAAGCGGGATGTTATATAGCGGGTCCACAGTATAAACCGAGAAAGTAACGCGGGGAGTGACCAGATATGAAAAGGTAACGATCAATAAGCTTAACAATTAACGCTTCAAAGTTCACGTTGAGCTGGTGATCCTGGATATTATTGGAACTTATTAGTCGATAAACCGTTTCGTGTTTTGGTGGCATGCAGTTCTGATTGTCGGCTCTCAGTGTAGCGGCATGGAGTTGGTATACTTGAGCACCTCAATTACTACAAAAGACCCGAACTCTGCATTTCCCGGTTCTTACGATACGTTTTGACGTCGCGAATGTTAATCTGTTTCGGATTTATTTAAATTTCGTATTAAAATATTTACGCGATAATTTGATATGTATATCAGACTTAAATAATACGCGATAAAACTTATCGAATATGGTTTTAATCTAAATCGTTCATTAGTTTCTACCTTTTTTGATTGTATGCTGAACAAAAGAGACAAAAAATTAACTCAGCATAAACATGTGATACTCGTTTGTTAATCTTTGCAATAAAATAAGTAATATATACAGATATTTAAATGTAATTTATTTACACTAATAACTTGTAGAGAGTGCCATTAAGCATTATGCAAACCCTATAAACTCCTTATTTCAAACTGTAAATTTAAAAAAAAACAACTTTTTTATTCAAAACAATATTTATCGTAGTGGATTGCATAAGAATACCATAACATATGGCCTAGATTCGGAACTATATTTCATAAAGATCTTAAATGAGAACTTAATAAATGTTAATCAACTACTTATATTATTATAAGTTTAGGAATACCTAATACACACCCATCAGTATTATTCCCTGTGTGGGCATGAATAGACACTCAAATGGGGTACTCGTATAAACCCAATCTGAAAACAACCATTTATCTGACACATAATTTTTGTTGTAGGGAATCGAACCTGAGCCCCCTCGCTGGTAAGTTCGGTTACGATCGACTAGGCTACAGAATAGTCTAAATACTTATAATACACTCACCTCTGCTTTAGAATTAACTAGTTAAAGAAACATAATTATTGATTACAAATCGTACTCACACCAAAAAATTGACATTAATTTTTGTCAGATGCTTCATGATTACCCCATTGTATTACAATTTTATAAGTGTCGGGATTAGTTCTTTAAAATGTGTATTTATTTATTGTAATAATTACAAAATACACCTATCATCATTATCATCACATCATTTATCTCTTAACTGAACTTCTATGTCAATTTACATCAAAGAATTCTCAAAAAACTTTTTCGGTCCAGCACGGGTACGGTTTTATTATAGATTGTAAATGTAAAATCCAGTTTTAATATGTATGTCTTAACTCAAGAGTGAAAAAGCTTTTACTAACTTAATGTGCGCGTCCAAGACTACATCGCCATAAACGGTCAAGTGGGATATATAAGGATCATAAAATCAGTCATATAAAAGGTCTATAACGTAAGTAAATAAAGTTCTATAAAAATCCCACTTATTCCATTGGTTGAACAAATTGAAAACAATATTTATAATTGGTACACTCCTATTAAATATTTGGGAAGTTGCGGTTTATTAACGACAATAATGTAATTTTAATTTCGACATTTACTTTTTTCCATACCATCTCCGCTCCTGTAGCGCCGTCATTATCATATAAACATACACAATGTACATCACCCACACACACACACACACATTCTGTCACACACACTTCCTGTCCAACCATTGTACACACAAATACATATTAAATAAATTATACAGCACAACACTAATACATTTTAATATAATTGTACCCAAGAAGAGTTCGTAAGCACATGTAGGTGCGTTAATCCGACGTTACTCAATTAATGTGGCCTCGGGTACATTTCGCAATGGCTCGAAGCGATAAGACGCATACGACCGATAACAACTTCGTGCATGTCTCCTGCCACAGAGGCAAAATTTCACAGCTAACGATAACATTTTTTGAAGTAATTTGTCCTATCATTCGAAATAAATTTATATTTTCTAGTAGTGCCTTATAGCATTAAATTTATGCAATACATTGCGAATTGCAATACATTGCGAATAAATATACTTTGCTTATTCGCTGATATATAAGTATGTAGAACTCTGAACGCGAATATTACTTATTGTTACTTCATAAGTAAACGTCGATATTAATTCACTTTGACTTAGTAAGTAACGTAATCCTCTAAAAGCATTTGCTACTGATTTATTTAACTACTCTGTGATGTTTACTTTTTACGACAATAAAAACAATTCTTTAACACATTTAAAACAAATATTGGCACTAACAGCCTCATGTTATAGTAACATAATAATGTAACAAAATACTATAACTAACAACACAGTAGAACACAGTTCATTTCAATCCCGAATAATGGCGTGGTAACATGGGGTAATTGTATTTTTTTTTCTTTTTCTTATTATAAATGTATATTTGACTACATTCCTACCTGATGTTAAGTGGCTGTGAGTACATGCATAATGTTGATTATTGAGATTAATGTCGTTATATACGAATAAACCTTATAAAATATCAGATTTAATTAAATTCAGAAATGCAATTACCCTCCAAAATAGGAAGTACATATATGTGTACAATATATTTGTACAATTTAAGATCGTTTATTATGCGTTTTTTGCTGTATATTTTTGTAATTTGTGGCGTTATACGTTAACCTTGTATATTATGTTAACACGTAAGCAACCCTAACCTATCAGACACGGGATCAGAAATCTTAAGAGCTGGTTCACAAATATTTCAAAAAGTCCTATCTTTTCTGTCTGCCAACCCGCAATTAGCCACTATGATGGACTTATATTATATATTATTTTATTTATTTATAACCTATTTCACGTATCTCGGATACGGCTGACAGCATTGCTGAATTGGGGTGGCATAGAATTGTCCCCAATCCCATGCTGGCAGAACAGTGTGTCGTAAAAGGCGACAGAAGCCAGCCTACTTGTTGGTAAGGCTTCGTCTAAAAATTATATTATCAGTATTATTATTAAGTCATTAATATTATTACCGGTATTATTATCTTTCCGTGAAGCTCGGGTGGCTAGCTATTAACCTTCTGCTTGAGTTTTTACTTTCTTCTCATTTTTTAGCCGACAACGCATCAATCAATCAGGCAAGTGATACCTTTGGTCTTGATGATGTCCATGGGCGACTGTGACCACTTACCTTAAGGTGGCTCGTCTGCTCGTTTGCCGGCTATTAACGAAAAACAATGTTTGCATACCTCCATTAATACATACAATCCATTACGATATATTTAATATAACATATAATTTAAATTAGATTTTTTTACTACATGTTGACTTGGCTAATTAGGAAGATGTGTAGTTGAAAACGAATGCCGTATACCGTATGCGAAACATTTTCTTGATTAATAAATCAAGCTATGCTCTCATGAGATAGTAATAATCATATGACTAAATGGATTACAATGATTGAAGCAAAAATAAATCTGAAACACGGGCATCAACATATGTTCGTATTTTATTGAATTTATTACTTTAGTATACTAGTTGGTGTTAATGATCTAAAGATTCTTACCGACATTTTTTATGAAGCAGAACTGGAATAGGTTGCCAGTGATTTAAATACTTGTATTTCTTTAAGAGGTGCTTAGAAATCTGGTATAAGATATAATCCTCTCTAAATAGTTAAACCCTCGAACCGGTTTTGTATCAGGCGTGATCGAAGCTCTCCTTTCCTCAATTCATTGGGGTCATTTTCTCAATATTTATGTGTTCGAAGCCCTAGTTTCCGAGCGGGATGAAGTAGTTTCTTATTTTCAGGCATGAAAAACGATAATTTAAATCCATCCCATGTAATATGAATAGTTGTACATGACAAGTAAATTGTTTATACAAAAAAATGTGATCATTAGTTAGGCCTCTACATTTTGATCTTCCGGCTTGAACTATATTATTTTAAGATGTTCCGAAAATAATATAAAAACAAGAAAAGTAAATATCCTCCAAACTTCAGAAAGGAAGACAAGGGGGCCATGAAATAATCTCTTCCGGACAGGTTTCCGTCATCCTGTAACAACAATGACGGCTGTCGGATCGGTACGATCCCTAAATACAACTGACGGATATGGACTAACCGGGCGCTGTTAATAGTTAAAAACTAAGTCCGGAAGTCAAATTTAACTATGCAACATACTCGTAGCATTTAACAAACACCTAATTGTATACGTCGTAAAAGTAAATACGCCGAGGATGTGCTCCCTGTGTTATGGGTTGAATTTTTATACTTGGTGAAAATGCGGAGCAGTCTTTGAAGACTGTAGCCGGTTCAAGCGGGCGTTTTATTTAGGTTGTAAACAGGTTCTAGGAAAAATCGATTTGTGGTCTGTAGATTGCTTATTAGAGAAGAAGAAGAAGTAATAGGTTGTTCGGAGGTTTGGCAAGCACACTAACCTGGTCTGCAGGGTTGATGCGGTTCTTGTATTAACTGCGTCGCAGTTAGGTGGCTGCTCCTTATCTCCAAACTCGCTTTCTTCTTAACTTCTCCTTAGATGGTACGCCGTTGAGATTCACTATTTCACTTCACAGTAGGTATATTACTTTTAATTGCGAGAGTTATATAGTTAGCGGGAGCGGTAATGCGGTGTTAACTCGAATGCTTTGGGCGGTGTGGTTTTTAATATATTTGCGTAGATATATAATTATTTGTCAGTAAGTGCGTGTTGCATTCGAGATCGGCGGGAAGACAATCCTTTTTCATTTCTTTCTCATTTCAAACTCGGCAAAGTGCGAGTGAATCCGCTATATAAAAGTGCGCTTGCCAGAAAAAAAGGGAGGATAGAAGTTTAAAAAGCGAAGGAATCATTTGCCGCGCTTTAATTGAAAATATAGAATAAATCGCGAGGTGCGATTGCAAGTTATAATAATTTTGGCGGGAACAGGCAAATGCATTCATGGAATAATGCCACTATTGGCGCGAACATCCCCCCGGCCTTGAGGTCTCCTCAACCGGCAAATTAAGATGTATATATCATACATAAATATATAGCGGAGTAAATGTAATGAAATAAGAATGCGATTGCGGAAAAGCGGTGCGTTATAAATGTTTACAATAGTAAAGAATAAATAGTACTAGCAAGTTATTATGAACTTAAACTATATACTATAAAATAATTAAGAAATATGTATATAATGTGCGAATTATTGTGTTGGTAGACGGCACAGTCTAACAACTGGACGTTGCAGTGTGGAACTCTTAGTTTTTACTTGTGCAACGCGCACCACACCGTCTCTACCGGGATACAGTTCAGTGACAACACCTAGCGGCCACTGTGGCGGCGGAACGTTGTCCATATCTTTGAGGACAATTGTTCCCACAGATATAGACTTGGAATGTTTATTACATTTTTCCCTCGTTTGAAGGGTGTGTAGGTATTCAGACCTACAACGTTTCCAGAACGATTGGATTAATGAATCAAATATAGAAAACCGTGATAAGAGATGAGTGCGTTCTTTACTTAGATCAGCTGCGGGTACATGTTCAAGCGGTTTTAACGTTAGGAAATGTGCGGGTGTAAGTGCTTTAGGCTCTGATGGATCGCTACTTAACACGTAGAGCGGTCGTGAATTTGATATAGACTCGATCTGAGTTAGGACAGTAAGCAGCTCCTCGTACGTAAGGATTTGCTTACCTATTACGCGAAATGAGTTTTAACTGCTTTAATATTGGACTCCCAAATTCCTCCCATATGTGCGGCATTGGGTGGGTTGAGTTTCCAAGTTGTAGTATTTACAATACTTACATGTTTTTATATCTAGTATTTTGGCACTCGCATAGTTTGTAACTCTTATAATACTCCTTTTGTTAACTTCTTTTATAATTTCCTGTATCTT